>JAQPZY010001128.1:0-295000 GCA_029931535.1 Margaritifera margaritifera
TGCTTTCATCGATATATTTAGAAATTCGTAGATATATGAAAGTATAAACTATGAGTGGATATAAAATCTGAGAAAGACGATTTCATTTTCTTATTTCTGAGAAAACGTAGAGATATTAAATAAAGAGATGTTGAATACGTTCTTATATTATTAATGTATATAAATCTGCGAACTTACAGAGAAAGCTTATCATTCTGAAAAATCAACAATTGGTGCTTACAGAACGGATATATATTAAGAAAATAAAACGTGTGTTCAGCGAAACGTGTTGGAGCATAGTTAAATACACAACTGATTTGTAGTGTAGTTTTAGCTTTAAAACATATATCTTCATTGACAACATGAGCACGACCAGGTCCTATTGATATTGTTTTATAAAGTTTTATTTTCTCTTTTGAATATACAATTATATCGATACTGTCCATATACGCCTGATTCTGAGTCTCTCGAAAGTCGTAAAGCAATACACATCCTAAGATTTATTTATTTTTGTTATCAAACTATTTTCTGTTATTATTGATTTCCTCTTTTAGCGTTCTGATTTAATCAAACAACGCAATATTTTTATGCCTATCTCCGCGTTCAACTCAGTTTTAAATGTGTCTATGTTTATACTTATTTCGGTTTTGATTATATCAATTCTGACAGTTAATATGAGTTTTTTTATATTATATCTCTATCAGATTTAAATGCATCTGTATCTGTTGTAAACTTTGTTATAAATCATTGGACTCTTTTCTCATTCTCTTAAACCTTTGTCGGTTGCGCGAATATCACCTTGCAGCGCAACGATATTGTTAATCAGTACTCGACGAACAAATTATTTGTTATCTGTTTTAGCGTGTTTAACCTCAGCGTGTAATTTGTTATTTGACCTCATTTGTTGCAAACTTCGGCGAATGTTACATCTGTTATTTTTTTTATTCTCATCCAAATCCGTAATATATCAATTGTTAGCTGTTTTCAAAAAATATAATGCTATTTTCAGTCACATTGACTTTGTTTTCGACGTGCTATTATCTTTTTTTGGCTATCTCTGTTAAATCCGTATTTTTCTGCAACTCTAACAGTGTAGTAGTGTTAGCCATTATCTTGTTTTTCTTGTCGGTTACATATATGCCAAAATCATTCATTAACTTTCTAATTTCTTGAGCGTTGTATTGATTTAAATATTCAACTTTCTTGGTAATTGTTCCAGTTAAGATTGTAAAGTGGTATAGTTTTCCATAGAATCCTTGTTATGTTTTCCATATCAGTCTCCCAAGCACTATCTTACCATTTGTCGTCTGCTCAGTTGGCTGTACACAATTAAGAATGTCATTTATATCAGTTACATTCTGCGTTGAAACATCTGTTCTTTATCTATTGTTTGTAGGGCGTGTATATCATTTGCAAATATATTTAATCTCTCCCTGAATAGTTAATGTGCATCTAAAATATTTGTTTCTGTTATGATCAATCTGTCTAACAGGTCTGAGATTTTGTTAGTTCATTACCACGTTTTCAATAGCGAATATATATATATAGATATATATATATATATAGATATATATATATATATATATATATATATATATATATATATATATGGGGGGGTGGGGGGTGTATTAGTATTAATATTAGTCTTACTTTTCTTGAAACGGATGAATACACACATGAGCATATGAAAATTGTTTACTTGATAAGACACAGGATGGATATGGAAATAGATATTCGACACATCACAATATCTACTCTTCAATAATCTGTGCAGAAAATATATTTTCAAGAAGGAAAGGTGGGTTTTATTGTCTTTTTATTGATTTTAAAAATAAAACATTCGATAAAGTACAACATGTTAGATTATGCATATCACGAACAGCCAAAGGGGTGAATGGTAAAACAGTCAGGATCTTAAAATTTTAAAATTTTAAAATATTTTAAAAGTTTTGTTCGTACTCCTGATGAGATAACTGATTTAAGTACAATACAAGGCTGTGCTGCGAGTCCGATAATGTTTTCACTATTTATCAATTATTCAATTTCATACTGAAACTTTAATGTAATAGAGAAGTATTTATTTCAGAGGACACGAAAGAAGTGCTTGCAATTCTCTCTGCAGATGATGTTGCTAATTGTGCTGATATTGTGTTTCTGCTACAACAGCGTTTCATTAATAAAACTGACATGATGGTACATTTAGGTAACAACTAAGGTTATTGCTATAAGAAATGCGAACATCTTGAACAAAACCAGGTGTGGTATTATAAAGATAAACTCGGTGACAGTTTGCTTCACTATAAATACATGGTCTTATTTTTCACTTCGAAATTGATCTGAACAAAACCGAAGCAGATGTTAGCAGCTCAGACTAAGAAAGCTACATAACAAAACTTTTATTATGGGGAAAAGTTCGTTTATTTTAATATGCATAATACATTAAAATATTTTGGCATAATGCTTAAACTAATCGTATGTTTTCGGGCCATACATTTGTGAACTTAAATTTCCTAGAGATTTTTAATCAGTTTCGTATAGGTTTTGTAAACAATATCTAGGCGTGACCAAAATCACAAGTATTGCAATGGTACAAGGTGAATATGGTAGATATTTGTTATTTATAACTTACTTTATTAAATGTATTAAATATTGGATATAAACCATGTGAATATCATCTACTCGATACCCACACTAATGATATTTGATCTTGTGAAGATCAGACAAAGCAAATCATGTTACCAGTTCGACGCAACCAAGGAGCTGTTATTTGGTTATGGATTTAGTTTTGTGTGGCTATCTCAGGATATGAAATAAGAAAATGTATTTCTTTCTCTAATCTTGCAAAGGGTGAAAGATTGGGCGTACCAAAATTTGCAAAGTGATATTTCAGATTCTCAGAAAAATATATATAGAAGACGGGATAAAATAAGACGAAGGTTCATTTATAATGTGGTTGAATTGTGTTTGTTTTTGTCCTGCCTTCAGTTATTTAAAAACACCATAATGATGAATATTATATTAACCCGTTAATATAAACATGTGTTTTTGTTATGAGCAATAAGTATATTGTGGTGATGAGTAATCTGCCATATTATCTGCACATAGCAGTCTCTCTTCGTCAAATACTTTCTCTGAAGTTGTTAAAATTGAAACAAATTAGGTGACCCTTCAATCTATTAGTGTATAGTTTACTTTTTTAGATTTACTACAACTCAGTGTGATTTAATTATTACCTTCTTTCAGCTGATACATTTAACATAAAATCTGTCAAAATTTTATCCTGATATATCATTGTATAAAGAAATTGTTATATTGATCATTATAGAACTGAAGATAACACAGTTCGCTCTGCATTACGCATTTTGGACCGAAGGACTTTACTACTGAATAAACATATTCTTATTTGGAATAAAATTCATTTGCCTGTTTTATCTTTTTTTTCCAATTTATTTTCGCTATAAGATATTATTGCGTGGCAAGACGCTGATTCCAAATTATGGTTGTCATAACAATGCTTGTCAGCAATACAAATGCATCAACAACAAAGTAACAAATAAAAATTTAATTATGAATAATTTTGGTAGTTTCTGTTGTTTGTTTGAAAGTAATATGTTTGAAAATTATTAAACTGTCACTGAATGCAGATAGGGGCAAACCTAACTTAACTGACAAAACTCCAGTGAATTATATAAATCCCCCATATGCCATGTAGTCATCTTTCAGTTCATTTTGTAAACTGTCCAAGTTGTCGATTGGATAAATTTATTTAATTATTGATGTTACACTATAAATTACGATATTTGAGAATGATTTGGAAATTTTAACAGCTCCAGCATTAACAAAGGTTTCGTATGTCTTCTGTTATTGTTTCTCATTCATTTTTTTCAATTCCTTGCAAGTTAAATTGTTCCCCATTATCTCTTTGCATATTTCATTTGCAATTGATATGTTTAATTCCTGTTTGTAAGCTATAGGGTCACCTAAAATCAATCTTCTGATTTTAAAACTTCCATACTTTGCACATTTTGTTTTGCATCTTGAAATTCTAACTGTTTTTCCGATTTTAAATTGAGACATTTCAATGTTATCAGTTTTGAATAATCGAAAAGATTGATACATTCATTTTATCAGGTTGCTCCTTTTTTTGTTTTAATTTCAGTCAGGTGTATTGATGTGTGAAGAGTGATATTGTATTTATCAAGTAGCTTTGATAAAATGTCAAACCATTGTTTTTGTCTTCAAACGTCTTGTAAACTTTTTTCACTACAGATGCTAGTTTTGTCTGAGTAAATTGAAAATATGTGAATCTTAAGAATCTTTATTGTAAAATTCTTTTCTCTCATCAAAGTGTATCTTTTCAGCCTTCCGCTCTTTAACGATTTCCCTGAAAGCATCGTGTATGTCATCTCCCTTTCTTGTTTCTTTTCTCTCGTTTCAGGCGTATTTCGAGACAATCTCAGTCATTTTCAAGATTTTCAAGATGTATTTTCACCCATGCTTGTATTTTTCATATGCTTGCATGTCAACAATATCTGCCAGTAGTTGGTCATGCACGAGACTAATAAAAACTATATTGTTATGAAATCTTTTTCTCTCTTGCTTGCGTAATAATGTGTAGGTAGATTATTCAGTTAACCACTTTTTGCAATTCAGTGTAAGTTTCCTTCTTGTTGTTCCATTAAATTTGTTCCCACAAGTGATTTATGTTTGTGTAAGCAATGGACGTGGACTATTCAAAACTGTATTAAACATCCAGAGAATACTTCATGCTTGATAAATTGTTACTGAGATTGTTGCTTTTGTATTAGACTCGTGAACTATTTTTGTCACCATTATTTATGCTGTTTATAACTGTTTTAAATTATTTTGTGTTGACACTGATATATCTGCAATTGTGCCGTTTGCTAATTGTACTTGTTGCTTGAGTGGTCCCGTAATTTTTATTTTACAATTAAGAATTTAGTATGTGGTCCAGGCACTATTGGGTATTTTGTTTTAAATATGAATGGTTCCAAAAGTTTTAGAACCCTTTAGAAACGGACAGTGGCTGAATAATAAAATGTATTGATTTATGGATGTATTTATTTAGATTTTAATATTTAACAATTTGTACGTTGTCAACACTATCAATTTCTAGAGTACTGAAGCCGCATATATCCATGCTTGATCGAATCGTCATGGGGTAACATTGATCACAACGGTGGATGCCAATCTCAATGTTGCCCATTAATTACGAAATTTGAAGTCAAAATTCAAACACAGCAAAAGTCAATTTTTTCAAGATTTTTTTTAGCAATTTTTCATATTGCCTTCATGTGAATCAAATTGACACATGGAGACTTTCTTACATTTAGAGATCTTTTATATAGTTTTACTGACAACTGTGAATGGTGGTACGCAGAAGTTATATATACTACAGAAAATCACGGGAAAAGATGAATTTCAGGGACATGTATTGTTACTATTTATCCAGGCTGTAATATTGCAATACAAATTCTCTAACGTTAAATAGAACTGAATCTTTTTTGCTGATACTTTCAAGTTCTAATGGCCTATGTTTCATGGAAAGAAACACAAAAAATCAAAGTATTCAATGTACTGTAGTGTTTCTATTTTACTGAGTGGCATAAAATATTTACAACTCATACACGTGTGAAAATGATTGATGGATGCTTTATTATTGGCAGAAACATAACTTGTCATTAACGCAATAGCATGCTGTAGTTAGAAGGAAGAGTCTGTCTGAAATATTTTAGGGTCAGTTTTGCGTCTTAAGTATATATACGGAAAATGTCTGAAAAACATTTTTAAATATTTTATTTAAACAGAAGTTATTAGTTGTTGATTTGTGGATTCAACTGCTTGTTGTGGATTTAATGTTACCTAAAGTGACAGCCAAATACAGGAAATTTCTCAAAAGATATTGTCATATAAACCCGTTATCACATCAAATCGTATTTGGAACGCTCGATAAGAGCATTTCTGTTATATTATAAGGAAGTGACTGCATGTAAAACTTGTCAAAACTAATCTATTGAACCTTACTGTAATCTGCATGATAGCTGCACGAGATAAGCTTCAAATACACAATTAACTCGTTCCGCACCCTCTCAGTCATCAATCACTTGCCTTACACGCTGGAGCCATCTCTTTTGATCATATTGGCTGTATGCCAACATATCCCTGTATCAGTTTTTCACCTTTTGTAAGTTGGTTTTTGATACATGAAAGTTAATAACATTTATGATGTATGCCAGCCACGATATGGCTGTTTCTAACATTAAGGAAGGAAGGTGTACCATATTGAATTTTCTCCTGGACACCTTTGTTTAAATTCCCATGCAAAACTAAAAAAAGAAGATCGGGGAAGTTAACTTTATTTTACCTGCCCAAAAAGATAATTCTAAGGCATGCAAACCATTTTCATTCTCATATCCATTTGTGATTTCATATGATATTAGAAAGAGGGTATGGTATTTTTCCTTTTCTTAACTGTTCCTTAAACATCTAAACCTCCAGATTTAGAGAATATAAATAAAAGATCATAAGTCGGAGTAAAGTCTGCAGCTATGAAAACAAGATAAAAACCATTTTATAATAATTTCTAGCACTATCTAGTGCATGCATGATAGTCCCTATAATGTAGCCTTTGTGGTTTACAGTTAAATAACTGACATCCCGCCAGCCGATAGCCATATTCAAAAGACTTTGCAAGAGTGTAGTTGTTTTGGCAGCACTAACTGTTTCCCAGCCAACAGAAGCTTGTCAGCCATATATATTGACACCTCTATCTTGTTCTATTCTAATGTTATAAACTTTTTTCTCGCTTGCAGTAATGGGTGCTATTAGAAATAGTGACCAAGAGTACTTGCTACTGGTAACCAGATTTTCCTTGTATCATAATTGCACTATAAACAAAATCTTGGATAGATACTAAAATTGGCATATTGTCCCTATGATCGCCGAAGGAGCACAGGTTGAAAAATGTGTAGAACTGTTGAAAAGTTTACTTTTAGGTGTTCCACTATATATGTTTACGAGTGTGTCACTCCTTACACATTCGCATGTGAGGAAAACTCTAGTAAGGCTCGGTGCACATGCTTAGGTGCAAATTGTCATGTACTCACTCAATCATATTCCAGTGATGTCGTAGAAATGTTCGTACTCATCATCACTACACGATGACAAACTGATATTATACAGTGTACAATATGACTGTGCCTCGTGAAAAATATACTGCATGTGACTGCCGGAACTATCTTCTTTTGTTTATAAAACTCTAGATCAAAAGTGACGCTACACACTTGAATATTTCTTTATACACACTCCTTTATTCCCTTGAAACAAGTATATCCCTCCTAACAAAGACGCATCCTGTGATGTCAATTGTTTGTTTTAAGGAAAGATTACTTAACATATCCAATCAGTTGTGATGTCACGTCTAAAATGGGATTTTCTTCATATGCAAATACGTTGATTTGGTTATTTTTGGCTTTTGGGAGACATTTTTGAATGCGAAAATATGTATTCCTTTTGTGGCATCTGAAGCTTTATATCTTGGTTTCAAAATATCGTTAGTTTGTATTATATATTTATAATAACTTCTAGATATATTTCGAAATACATCACAATCTTCACTGGCATCTGTATCGTACGCTCCTAAAGTGTCCAAATAACTGACAGCGAAAATCAAAAAAGACCAAAGTCGACCAAATGTAAGTTTGTAACATTAGAGGTAGGATTATAATTCTTTTTCGAAGAGCTCTGATATGAAACTAAAATAGAAATGAACAAAAATACTCTGATCTTTGACGATAAGCATCAATCTAATTTTTATATACCTAAAAATGTATAAAACATTCACCCACCATAGTGACTATAGTATTTAATCTTTGTGGCGCCGTTTCCCGTCTGCCAGGGTACCCGTCGTAATTTAGTTAGATCAAAACGTAAAAGGTCAGGACCGATTTTGCACGTATATCGCAAGATCTGGATAAGTACAGAAAATGCAACACAAATTAACAATAATGCAAATACAAGCCATATATTGCATATATGTACATTAATATTGCACGCTTTTATATAATCCACATACTGTTCATAAAAATTATTGGTATTGCCTTCTGAAATTGCAAGTTATATCTGAACTGGAAGAGATTTGTTTTTTTCTCATGAAAAATACAAATAGTTACATTTAATCATGGCAGTATCATAAACACAGTAGCCTGTAATAAGTGAACATCTTTTTCAATGAAAACACATCAAAACACACCTAAAAGACAAAGAGAGCAAATTGACTGCAAAGAAGGTTAATTAAGACATCTTTACCACCATTCTGCGGGTGCAGTTGCCTACACAAATATTAATCAATTGTGTTAATAAACTGAACGCGACAAAACAAAACTAAAATACACTGATTTGAGGCAATGGTTAACTGAACAGTCTTCCTAAACATTACATGTGCAAGCGAGAGACTGATTTACGTACAGAAGGGTCTATGTTTAAAAAGGTGGACAACAAATATCAGACATGCAACCATATGAATCCAACAACGATGAATATAAATATATTTTGACAGTGAGACATTTTCTCTAAATACACTTGGGGTGAAAAGGTGAACACTATCAATGGAGATGACATACGCAATGCAATTAAATAAATCAATAAAGAGCGAAAACCGAAACAAAAAAAAAATACATTTTAATCAAAGCAAAGAGTTTTACGACAGGAAAGTTACAGATCTGCGGGAAAAATAAAGGAATACATTGAAAATGTTTCGGTTTGCTCAGAGCAAAAAGCATATGTAGTGGAAATGTTTAAAAGAATCCTAAAGACTAGAATGTGGAAGTATTGTACACAAAAGATGAAATCGGAAAAGGTTGAGGGTCTACTGAAGATAATGGAGGTGTAATCACAGATCAATATGTATGACACCGGTCGAAGGAACCCAAGAAGAAAACAGAAAGCATATCGATATACCTATTCGATTATCTGACAACAGATACCTTTAAAACACCTAAAATTTAACTCAGTGATACAGTCTGAATTTCAAAATACACAATAATAATTAAAAAGGCTACCTCCTACCTTTACTGAGGAAATATTTAAAATCAGACCAGTAATTCTAGATGACTTGTATCATTTTCAATTTTACACATCTATAAAACCTAAAATTACAAACAATTTACCACAAAATTAGCCCCCCCCCCCCAATCAAGAATAACATACAGTTGGTTTGGGAAGAGTTATTAACACCACGCAGATGAAGTCAAATCCAGAACAATGTGTAGACTTAATGATACATTTTTTTTCTCAGAACTTTCATTTGACATCTTGTCGCAGCTGAAATTATAATATACAACAAATAGTACATTCAAAATTGGATGTTGTGATCAAATTGCAGTCTTGCCGGAGACAACGTGCACGAGATGTGCAGTCAATTGTAAAATGTTACAAAACACTTGGAATACTGATTATGCGAGTAGGCTTCGTCGTCTTTGCTCTCGATGTCCTCGTAATGTTTTAATGTTTCTGTGAATTTATCATCTTTGGATTATATTTTTTTTTTTTTTTTTTTTTTTTTCCAAATTGCTTAAGTGATTGGCCCATAAACCGATAAATATGTAAATCTTTTATTGTTCATTTTACAAAACATCTTGTGGGTCTTTCTAGAATCTATCAACTATAAAATCTTCACTAAACGATATATATTTTTCATCATTGTTTGATGTTATTGTTACTTCTTGATCATGATTGTTTTTTACCAAGGCTTTGATAATGAGACGAGAATCATATCCAGACAAACTATGAATAAATAGGAGAAACTATTTCGGATTTTTATCATTTGAATTACACTGTAGATATGCTGATCTCTATATTTTCGACTTAAGTGCTCATGATTTCTTACTTTGTAATTGGCTTTTGTCGTACTCTATCTCCTTTTCACACATATGATATATATTGGTGGAATTATAATGCTTTTTGATCTTTATTGCTGAACATCAAGCAGCATTATTTGGTATCACTTCTTGATAAACAGTGTCTGAAATTAGCTTTCAATAAAATTGAACTATACAGTCTTCTCTATAAACTTTGGGTTCATACTCCTTGTGAATTGATTTAAGATAAAGGCTACCATCCTGTTGTTATCTGGTTTGCTGCTTGTAATGTTCATGACGTATCTGGGTCTGGAGTCATTCTTGCCGGACTCTTTGAAGCCTCAGTACTTATTGGTTTTAAAATACTATGAAAGTCACAATAAAGAACAAAAGGAGCCATTAGTTGATTTTGAATCTGTTAAAATTAAACCTTCTTTCAGCATTAAATAATATTTTGTGTTTGTGCAATTTTAATTCAGATTTTAAAAATTCAAACATTTCTCGCAAAAGTGTTTTCATCATGTATTTGATTATTTGAGATGAAACCAATCTGACAAAGATGAATTTCATCATACCGGTTTTAAGTTTGAAGATACACACAAATGCTTCTTCTGACCCTGATAGTCGTCTGTATTGTTCTTGTATCATCTCGCGTACGTATAGACCAGTAGAGTTAGAACTAATATACTTATAAATGTTCCTTATCATATTAGCATGAACGTGGCAATGGTAATTTACATGAACACGAATGCTAACTGATGCAAAGAAGTATTAATTGTAAGACACACTTTTAGCACAAAGGTGCAGTACATGAAGAATGTTACGGAATCATGCCTCCTTTACTTTTTTTTTAATGATTTAATTTACTAATTTATGATCTCTGTTTTTATTCTGAATAGCAGTTAGCATATCAGTATATATACGACATCCTTTCGATCAATAAGTGGTCACATGATCAATTGCGCGGGAAAATGAAGTCGACCTAGCTCTGTATTTTTGAAATCAACATTGAAAGGTCACATTCCATACTATAATAACATTGTGTTTACTCTTTAAGATTTTAGTACGCTAGACCTTTGGGTAAATGACGTGTAACCTAGTTCCTGATTGGTTCTTAGAGGGTTGTGTTATTTTGTAATACCATATTATTAAAGACGGAGAAAGGGTTTTACAATTCAATATCTGCGCATTTGTAATGTATATATAGCAACTCATCCAGTGATAAATCATTCTTTACAGTTGCTTGAACGAAGAGAGGTCGTATTGAGATTTATTTCAGTTCAGTGTGGAATATATTTATTTAATTAGTAATTCATCTGAATTGCTATACAGCTCCGTGGAATTATCGGACATTATTTGAAAACTTGTGAGATTCCAGACTTGCAAGGATTATTTTGGATTTAATCAGAACTAATCATCTTCAACACAGTGCAGGTTATTTTCATTCAAAATACTTCATCCGGATTACTCGGATTAACATCAGGAAGAGAACTTTAAAACATTTTAGGACTTTTTAGGATATTCTATACTGTAAGTTATTTTAATTCTTTCACTTTGATTGTTTGTTGAACTATTTTAATTCTTTTATATTTTAGGAAATTAAAGTTTTGCATTTTAATCTTGAAAGCTTGTTTGTGTCTTTTATTCTGTTACATTACCCCTAGAGTCGTAACAAGAAATACAAGTAACATTCATGTACCAGCTTTAGGGACCCTACCATGCAAAGTGCTACATGATATAATTTAAGTGCATGAGAAAAAAAGCAATATAAAAACCACATTTACCATCTTTGTTATAGTGTTGCATTTCGTACATGAAATCTCTCATCAATCTTTATAACCGATAATATTCGTTGAAGTAATTCAAAGTCAGTGCAGCATGAAATGTAGCTCACACTGACCTGTTTATAATACATTAATGTAAACTGCCATAAAGTTTCAAAAGCTTTCAGTGAATAATGTCTAAAAATTCAAATTCAATTTAACACTTTAAAGAAGTTTGGAACATTAGTATTTGAGCAATGCTATTCTTTTTATGAGATGTATACCGACTCTACATTGATTATTAAACCTGTGTTTAAATGGCAATGTACATGAAAGTAAATTTAAATTAGGTCTTGAAGTGTTGAGCATATATAACACGGACCTACTTTGTGGTAATCATAGGTTACCCCTAAGACGCATTGATTTACCAGCTTGTTGACATGGCTATAGGCAGTTAGTGGAAAGTAAGCTAAGACAACCATTCGCTGCTAAAACTTAACTCCAGGCAATCACTTTTTTAATTGTACCCTACCATATTTCCGTTTAATGAAGATGACAAAAAACAAATGTCTAAAACAATAAGCACCATGGTATTAAAATGAAAGAAACAAAAAAAACAGATGGAAACAAAAATCGAAATGTAGTAAAATGTGGATGAGTAAGTGCTTCTAGACACAAATAGTAATCAAGTCACAAACGCGTGAACGTAGGCGACAGCAACCTACTTTTGGACAGATGGCATTTTACTTGCCGAGATGCATTTACATACCAAGATGTATGTCTATATGGCCAATAATATGCACAAAAAACTCTTCTAAATGCTAATGTTAGCTCGAGTCATTTAAACCGTGAAACTTAGGCCACAGGGACCTATTTTTGGTAATATAGTGTTGTACTCAGCAAGACTCATCTACATACCAAGTTGACGCTGACAAGCTGACAATGACAGAAATTAACTAAACTCAAATTGTGTCACTGATGAGTGAAATTTGGGTCACAGTTCCCTACTTTTGGTACGGTGGTTTTGTACTAACCATGATGCATCTACACACCAAGTTAAATGCCTGTATGAATAACACACTTAGAATACAGTGACCAACATTTGGTATGATGTTATCCTTTTCACCAAGATGAACCCAAGAACAAAGTTGTATGACTATTGGGATAACAATGACTCATCAACTGAGATAAATGCCATATGTAATCGCAGGCACTGAAGCGTGAAATTGAGGCGACAGTGACTTGTTTTTGGAACAGTGACTCGTTAATATTAACTAGATATAATATTTACACTTCTGATGCAGCCGAAAACAGCATGCGTATTGGCCGATTTGAGTCAGTTCCACGTGACGGGATTTGTGCTGTTGTAGGACTGCTATGGGAAGAACCAAGGCGACGTATTTAAAATTCAAAAGGATTTGAAGTTTTAAATATGAGAGGGGAGATGAGCATCAGACAATGAATCCTCTTTAATGTATTTTGAATTTTACATGTAGGTAGGTGTCATTAATCAATCACGGAAATGATAAAACATTCTTCGATTTCTCTGTAATGTTTTTCCTTTGTTTAAATTTCGTTGAGACTGGTACATTTTAAGTGAGAACAGCAAGATTTTTGGCCGTTTAGAACGAGTTTGAAATTCATTGAAAAGGTTGCAACCGATGCTAATGCATGTTATCACATTTTTGACTGGTCAAAATAAATACTTTTATACACAGTCTTAAGGGTAATCGATAGTAGTTGCAATGACAGAAATACAAACTTATACCACTCATTTTTTGGAAGATCGTGCAATGATAAGAGAAGTAAAGAATTTAAACCAACACTTCCCAAGCCAAGTTGTCTGAAAACAACGATTGTTCTTGCTTACCCAAATATATTTTCAAAATGCTATAAACAATTCCAAAAAAATAATTAGCACTATAAAAGTTGACGGAAATAGAACAAACGTCTCTCCTTTTATTGTTGTTGATTGGATTATTTGTAGCACTAGTGATGTAATTTTATTGCTTGAAAGTTTTTTAATTAAAGCTTTCTGTGTGGGTGATAAATTGTTCTACAATATTTCATTAATTTGCTTACAAAATTGTCATTAACCGGATTCTGTGTATCTTGTCACAGCAATTACGTCGATTTATTAAAATCCAAACGGATGCAAAGCATAGTGTTCAACTGGGTTGTCATCAGTGATGGTTTGTATTTAAACACGATCAATTGGTTTTGAAAACCCAGTCACATGCAAGTATTGTAACTTCAATAGAAGAAACGGGTGTTGAACTTAGTCGAGCTAACTTCTTTAGTCATCAAAAAGAGGCTAGAATAAACATTTTACATAACAGACACGCAAGTATATTAGTCTACAGTCCACGTGCTTGTCCTGATACAATCTGCCTGAAAAAATTATATATAGTAAAAATCTTGTTTGTTCTTAAAATCTATATGTCAAAGTCAACACAGTTTGTTCTTTGGCATGTGTTAAGATAATTTATTACTAGTTGCTTTGCCCTCACTCTCGTTTACTGTGCCAACAATGCACTGCACTCTCCTAAAGATTTTACACACATGATAATAAAAGAGGATTGTACTCATTCAGATCATCAAACAAACGATCACCCATTCAAACTAACAGATTTCTGAATATTCCAAGAAAAGAACAAAAATGTTACTTTTGTGATGTAATGACCATTGGAGATGAGTATCACTGCATATTATATTAACCATATTTTGGTAATATTAAACGTAATTATCGGAAGTTTTGTATAAGCCGTGTAATACATATGGAACAACCATTAATGGGGATGGAAGCAGTGATTTTGCAGTTCATACTGGATAACATTTTGAACCAACCCCCGACACCAGGTCTTTACACATAATATCATGCTCTGCCATCAGGTCAAAATTGTACGTTACCTTTAG
Source organism: Margaritifera margaritifera (assembly GCA_029931535.1). Lineage (NCBI taxonomy): Eukaryota > Metazoa > Mollusca > Bivalvia > Unionida > Margaritiferidae > Margaritifera > Margaritifera margaritifera. The sequence goes on from JAQPZY010001128.1 coordinate 14,537, forward strand.
TTTAACTCGCAAAATCGTACAATATATTTGCGACCTGAGTGAAATAATTTCACTTTTTTGTATCTGCTTTTGTGAACATGCATCAGATTCTATAGGAAGTAAACAATAAACAAGTGCAACGATGGTTTTAATTGTGTCCTATAATGTTCATATTGTTTTTGTTGTTTTTTCTTTCTTGTGTGCGCGTGCGTTTTGCTTTGTTTTTTGTTTGTTTGTTTGTTGTTGTTTTGGGGGTTTTTTTGGCTGGGGTGTCTTTATCTTTTTGTTTTGTGTTTCTCTCGTTTTTAAGAATATGGCAAAAGAACGGGAAATTGGTAGTAACTCCGTTCATTCGTCAGGCTAGCCTTAGCCATTGGACTTTTCATTTTCCTCCTCCGCATTATCCTTTACACCATATCCTTCTTCATCAATCGTCATCGTCATCGCCATCATCAAAAGTTTCTTCTGTTTCTTCGTTTCTATATACTTTACATTGTTCGACATCTTTGTTACAAAGGAGGATGAAATGTCAAAGTATAAAGTCATCAAGATATACCATATGCATTGCGGTGATGGCTAAAACATGGTTATTTAATGTATTCCTCCACAACCAAATCATGCCTTTATGAGCCATTTCTCGCCAATCCGACGTAAATTATCAATGTTTCTTATTTCCTTGAAATTGACGTCTCTGAATTATTTGTTTGCTTATTCAAATATCGTACCAAAGAGGCTGAAATTAGTTCATACGAGCAGTGGAATGATTTCACAGCTTATGTTATTGAAATTTTAGTTTGGTTTGGTGTGGTGTTTTACGGCACAACAATACATTTACGTTATTTAGTGCCATGGCAACTGGAGTAATGTGCCTACACACCACAGTAGCCGACGCAGGCTGATCCGAAAGTAGGATTCGAACCCGCACCCTCTTCGTCGCGAACGCGGTATGCCAACCACTGAGGCACCGTGAAATTTGAAAGTTTTCCATATGAAAATGTAATAATGCGAAACTGTGGTTAGAAGAGGACCTGTAAATGTGTTGTTACAATATGGTTATGAAGGTTAATGACTCATTATATCGTATTAGTGTCATATTGCAAACGTATACTCAAATTTCACGTTAGACCTGGGAATAATTATAGTGTCATTCGAATGTACCATTACAAATATCAGTTTTGTAGATTTTAAAAAGAATGTATCGAATCGACAGTATTTTGCGTCATGTGATAAATGGAATAATTTTCCTATTCATTTCATGAAACTTAAGAACTGATTAATAGTTAAATATGTTGTTTGAATCGCACTAGTCGTGGTATTATTTGACATACGACTTTACAGTTAATACGTAAATAATTTAGTTCTCTCCCTTCAGCATTGCCAAGATGACAAAGGATGTTTTCGAAAGCGTCCAATAACACAAAATTCGATTATCAGCTGCCCTTTATGTGCTAGTGCAACTAATCGAAAATCAATGAATCAGTCACAGTAGCAGACGCAGGCTGATCCGAAAGTTCGCGGGCCCAGCACACTAACCTCTGAGGCACTGCGAAATTGGAAGTTTTCCACTTGCATAATTAATAATGCTAAACTGTAGTTTTCTGTCATATTGCAAACGTACAATATCATCTCATGTTACGCACATGCATGTAAATGACTCGATTTTCAATGAGATTTTATTGAATGGAAAGTGTTTTGCGTCATGAGATAATTGGCTTTTTTCTTCCTCATTTTAAAATGATTTTTTATGAAACTCCTCGAATAATTTCAATCTTTCAACGAGTTTCATAAAGTTCATTTTAAACGAGCGGCCATGCAGGTATTCGTAGGTGCATACTAAAGTCACACACAGAACAGTAAGTTCATTTTCATAACTGTTTGAAACGTTTAAAATATTGTCTGTTAAAAATATCCCGGGAGACTACTTATCCGATATAACAGCACACCAGGCATTTGATACGGAGTTGGAACCTCAGAACTGATTAATAGTTAAGTATGTTGTTTAAAGCGCACCAGTTGTGGTATTATTTGACATATGACTTTACAGTTAATAGATAAATTATTTAGTTTTCTCTATAATATTTATAGGGTGGTAACGGAATTTTTCTAAACTGAAAAACAACTCCGAATTTGCTTACGGCTGCCTTCTGTATATTAGTGCAAGCATTGCACATTTTTGAAAATAAAATCTATCACTGAATTTGTCATTCAATCAATTTACTATGATCTAAATATTCACCTACCCATTGACATTCCTACTCACCTACATTATACAATTATTGCTGTCTTAGGCTTCCGTTTGGTCTAAAGGCTTCGGGGAAATATCCTGTCAAGTTGTGACAATTCTGTATATTTTCCTACTAAGAATGGAAAGTCAGTCAATTTGAGCTCTAGATCTACTATTTCCATCATAAAATTTCTATTGTGTCCGTCACTTTTCTGAGTACTACTCGGAAAATGAGATAAAAAGAAGAGCGTTTCTGCAAGATTCTCGCAGAAAAACTGTTGGTGACAGCCGTTTCCGGATAAGAAAGAGCGCCACCTGCAGAGCGATTTGCCGAAATATAACTTGATCGGCAAGTATGGAGTATATCATCATACAAAAGGTTTAATCTGTTTCGATATACAGAAGAAATGCAACATTAATATTAACATATTAGCGTCGATGTACATTGCGACACCATAAATTGGGTTTTAATAGTATTGTCAATCATCCAAACTTCGTTTTCCTCCTTGAATCGTGTGCCATGTTTCTCGCGACCCGCCGCGCTTGTTTTGAGATACTGACGTCATCAACTGGGTCACTAGCGTTCGCTGACAATGGCAGTAAATGCTGATTAAGACATATTCGATGAAACGAAATTTAAATACGTACTACATTTCAAATATAAAAAAACACAATGAAAATGGCCAATTTTACTAATGCCATATTTGCCTCAAGTTTGTGGCCCTGGCGTGAGTGTCAGCTATTCAAGCCAGAGCCTCTGTTCACATGTTGGTTTTCTTTACTTTTTTATTAGTAGGAAATCTGCGACAGAGATTTCTCAGACGACAAAAGCAATGTAAAACTTCGTTTCCATGACATGCACTTCTTATATCATGTTAGAAAAAAAAAATCAAATGGAAGAGAATGCAGTATGAAATTCTTTATTTGATTATTGTAATGTAGGGGAAAAAATCGTTATTGTGACATAGCCTGAAGAAAAAAAATCTTTTAAAAGTTCAGCATATTTTTAAATACGATAATTCAATCGAAATAGCTTGAAAAAAATAATGAAAAAAATGCATCCTATTATATATATATATATATATATATATATATATATATATATATATATATATATATATATATATATATATATATATATATATATATATATATATATACTTTTGGCATTATTTTTTATAAGTGTTTTGTTTTATTGCAGTCAATATGCTTTCGAAAGCAATTAAATATATTACAAATGCAATTAACGTAAATACAGAGACATTATAAACGATCTATTTCCACACTTTGGCCTAAAATGGCACATTCCAATCTTGCGTGGCCTTTGTTTCAGGGACAAGAACCATAGAAGAGCTTCCGGAAATAGACAAATTTTGACACGCTCAAAAAAAAAACGTAGCTCGCAAGGGATTTAGAGCCTTTATAAACATTTTTCAACGATGAATAAATTAAGTAGATATAGTTGAACACATTCTATGATGATTTTAATAGTTTCTCACAATATTATAATGCAAGCGTTAAAATTCACGAACCATGGCGAATCGGAAATACTAAAACGCTTGCGAAAACAACCTTGTGATACTCATTTTGAATATTCACCTCTTAACAAGTTAATAATCATTTTATGACACTGAAATCAAAATAAGTCCATACTATCGAGTATGCTTTTATCTGCGAGAGTTTAATTTGCAATCAAATGTAGCACAAACACTTTGATTCTACATTTTTTCATCACTTTAAAATATATGCCAATTTTACTCCTTGTCTGATCAGTTGGCACCTCATTGCTACGTCATGATAGACTTGTAAATGGAGATGGTGGATAACAGCTGTAATGCCTTTCTACACAATTATATTTTTGGTGCCAAAAGATCAGAGGTCAAGGTCACAGGCACTGAAAAATTTAAAACTATATCTTCAGAACTGCTTAATTCCTAAAGGTATTGATTAGCTAAACTGAGTAGATTGCTTGCAATTGAAACAAGGAATACGCCTATTGATTTGGGGTTTAAAACGGTCAAAAGACAAGGCTAGAGGGACTATAAGTCATAACAAACGTTGTCGATGGCTTCCATTTAAGACTAAAAGGCACCCATCGATTTGGGGTCAAAGGTCGAGTTCGCTGTGGATGAAGAAACATTTTGCAACAAAATTAAATTCTCGACCTCGTATCTTTAGCAAAGTTTCTGGCTGGCTTACACGTTGGGTAAGAAAGAAAAATATTGATTTTGGAATCAGAAGTTATGATCCCTGTGACTAAAAGAAGAAAAATGGATCCTGCAATAAACTTTAGTTCTACACTTTGCATCGTGACCAAAGTTCGTGAAGGGCTTGCAATTAAGATAAGAAAAAGACCAAGTGATCTTGGAGACAACAGGTCAAAGGCCAAGGTCATTGCGCCTTAAAGAAAACTGTGGGTTTTTTTTTTTACAAACATAATTTATTTGAAGTAACTTCGTTCACCAAACTCTGTGGATGTATTGCACGTACAAAGAAACCTTTATATTCCAAGGTTTAAAGGTCAAGATCATGCCAAGTCTGTTACGACTCTAGGGGTAATGTAACAGAATAAAAGACACAAACAAGCTTTCAAGATTAAAATGCAAATCTTTAATTTCCTAAATTATTAAAAGAATTAAAATAATTCAACAAACAATCAAAGTGAAAGAATTAAAATAACTTTCAGTATAGAATATCCTAAAAAGTCCTAAAATGTTTTAAAGTTCTCTTCCTGATGTTAATCCAAATAATCCGGATGTGGTATTCCGAATGAAAAAGCCTGCACAGTGTTGAAACTGATAAATTCTGATTAAATCGAAAATAATCCTTGCAAGTCTGGAATCTCACAAGTTTTAGAATAATGTCCGATAATTCCACGGAGCTGTATAGTAATTCAGATGAATTACTAATTAAATAAATTCCACACTGAACTGAATAATTTCAATAACCTCTCTTAATTCAAGCAATTGTAAAGAATGATAATTCCCAAGATTATTCCCTATATATCTTTACTAAGTGCGTAGAATTAAAAGGGAATATCCTTTCTCCGTCTTTAATAATATGGTATTTCAAAATAACACAACCCTCTAAGAACCAATCAGGAACTAGGTTACGCGTCATTTACCCAAAGGTCTAGTGTACTAAAATCTTAAAGAGTAAACATAATATTGATTCAGAATGGAATGTGACCTTTCAATGTTGATTTCCAAAAATACAGAGCTAGGGCGACTTAATTTTCCCGCGCAATTGATCATGTGACCACTTATTGATCGAGCAGTAGTCGTATCTATACATATATGCTAACCGCTATTCAGAATAAAAACAGAGATCATAAATTAGTAAATTAAATCATTATAAAAAGGTAAAAAGGTATGATTCCGTAACAAGTCTAATTAGAATTTTTTTCTGCATAGTACCTTTAGTTAAAAACCGCACGGCTTGACCAAAGGTTAAGATGATAGAAGGCAGATCTTAACCAGAGCCTACATAGAGAACTATTAAACAAGTGATTGACGTATTATGTACAGTTCACGTTACTCTTGCTTGACATATGTTGCTAAAGGAGAACCAGTGCTGTTTAAACACGTTTAGTTATCACCGGAATGAAAGGGGCTAGATACATAAGTACAGAGTTACTCGCCTCTCTTATAGTTTTTCCCGTTCTAATGTAAGTGTCCAGGAATAAACCATACAAAGCACCATGATGCATACCGTATTTGCTAATGTTTGTTTTCCAATATATGTCTTATAATATAAAAAAAGTTGCGCCCTTTGGCTTTCTTTTCGTTTTATTTCACATTTTTAGAAAATCAACAATTCGATTTTCGATAATGACTTTCACCGTCTTAGACCTACACCTTTAAGTCTATTTTTCATGACGTAATGCATCCCTGTTTATCTGTCTTTCATGGCATAATGCATCCCTGTTTTCTGTCTTTCATGACGTAATGCATCCCTGTTTTCTGTCTTTCATGGCGTAATGCATCCCTGTTATCTGACTTTCATGATGTAATTCATCCCTGTTATCTGTCTTTCATGATGTAATGCATCCCTGTTTGTCTATGACCGCCATATTTGATGCGGTGAATATCACTATCTTTTTCTTTGTGCCTACTGTTATTTTAGCCGATGCATGCAAGTCATTTCTGCATCATTAATACGTACAATGTAACGAAAAGTTTGAAAAAAATGTATATAAGGATACTAGCCTATTAGGACTTTTCGCTGGACATTTACTGTCCTAAAAGTAATGAAAATATAAGGATAAATGCAGAGTTTTCATCTAAATTGTATCAAGAATTATCTCAACATACCTGCATGTAAATACTATCCTCCTAAAAAGATATAATGTCGTACTTTGAAAAAAATAATCCAAGCAAGACAAAAATAATCACACCAACACACGCACATACGTACAGTAAAGAAAAGAGCAGTAAAATGATATTGCTGTTTTCTTTTGCTCAAAACAGTTGGCATCTTAACATAGCCACAGTACAACGCTGTGATTAATATGCCTTGTTTGCCTGGAAGCCGGAGTGAAATTGACAGATGAGGTAAATGTTTTCAAGTTTTTCATATGTTGAACAGTGAATAATGGTGACGAAAATTAATGAAATAAAACAATGAATGACCATCTTGTTTCTCCAGCATAGGGCCTTGAAATGACAACATAATATCACTTTGATAACTAATTTTGAGTCTATACGCGCGGTCTGAGACATGTAATGTACCACGACATTTTTTTTTTTTTTTTTTTTTTTTTTTTTTGGTAAGGTTGATGATGTCTAGGAGAAAGACAACGGAACTGTCCAAAAATATAATGACTTTCATTTCCGTAGCCAATTTTAAGTAGCTGTTTTCAAGTCAACGTTTTAATGAAATCTTGAAGGAAATCTGTTGTAAGAGATGTAATGATAATTAAACTTATTCGATAATGCAAAAGATATATGTCAATTAGAAATGGACAATATCATACATGAAAACACCAAGATCACTGGGCGTATTTATTAATAAATAATCATCGCATCATTCCTGTCCTTTCCGTAGTTTATGGACACCTGTTGCAGTGATCATCTATTTCAATCAAATGCAATGTCTAACTAATTAGATTGCTCATTAAAGTCCTTAATTACAGTATTTATTGATGAATACATACAACTCAGTCAAAAATATGTGTCAGCAGGCATATATGCCCATAAATCACCACTTCAGATCTTGTAACGAACCGCGGTGTCTTTCTTTGTTAGCGTGCCGAAAATGCAATCGAATGGGTGCGGGTTCAAATCCTACCACAGAATCCGCCCACGCCACGTAACTTGGTGTGTCCTTCTGCAAAGCACTTTTCCCCATTTGACTCGACACTAAATAATTTACTTCTTTTCTCTGCCGTAAAACACTTAACGATACCAAATCAATTTCCATTACCTATGTAAATTGAGTCTTTTTGTAATGCTGTAAAAGTATTATTACATTGAAAATTCCCTTTTGGTATTTTCAAGATGCAAAGTGGAATTTTCATCATACTAGGCTAAATTTTGAAGACAAAAAATTATGCCTATGGTCCTGATAGGGTCCAATATTGTTACAGCATAAATACGCATACTTTTAGACCAGTAGTGCATTAAACTACCACACTTATAAACCTTGCTGATGTGAATGTTAAATATAAAATAAATAACGTCAAAATATTTTACTTCCTCACAGTTTAGTAGCGTCCTAAACATGGAAAAGTATCCTTTGATCAAGTTTCATCAAATTAATACGAATTCAGCAAAGGTAACTAAAATAAGTACGAAAAAGAACTGTTGCTAATGAAGCGTGTATTGTAAGGCTGAAAATGATTGACAAACTTACATAACCGCAAAAGTTAAATCACCGAAGCCTGAAAATAACGTCACAGTTTCCTACTGTTAGTATAGTGGTGTTGTGCTCACGATGATGAAACTATACACCAAGCTAAATGACTCTGGAGCCAACAATACCAGACAACTGACCTCAGCTCAAAACTTAATTGAAGTCACCGAAACGAGAAACATACGACACAGAGACCTACATTTGGTATGATAGCATTGTCCTCACCAAGATGCACATACGCACCAAGCTGCAAGGCTAAAAGGCTAACAATGCGTGAGAAACCGACTAAAATGCAAAATTTAACCAAAGTCACTGAAACGTGAAATTTAGGTGACAGTAACTTACTGTTGGTACAGTGACTCATTTCGATTAGTTAGATAAACTGTTTGCATTGGTGTTGGAACCAAGACAGCATGGACTCTGTCCGATTTGGCCCGATTCCGACTGGCGGGATTTGGCAGCTTTAAGACTGTCACGGTAAGAACCGAATCGATCTGTACAAAGGTCAAAATCCTTTTAGATTTATGGGGTCTGAGAACATAGAGGAGCAACATTCGATGAATTGTATACAATGTATTGTAAATTGTAGATGTTGGTGTCAATAATCACTCACGGAAATGCTTCAAAACGGAATGCCTTCAATTTCTTCGTCTTTTTGCTTGCCCTTCTCATTAAGACGTGTACATTTTAAGTGAGAACAAACATATTTTTCTCGTTTTGATTCATTTTGAAATTCATTAAAAGGGGTTGCAACCGATGTTAATACATGTTATTACACTACTGGCTCAATAATACTTATGCACAATCTTAAGGGGAATTGTTAGTCCTCACAATGACAGAAATGCCAACCGATACCATTCATTTCTCGAACATCATACAATGACAGAAATGCCAACCGATACCATTCATTTCTAGAACATCATACAATGATCAAGAGGAGTAAAGAATGCAACCCGACTCTTACAAGGCCATATTTTCTGCAAACAACTATTTTTTTTGCTTTCCCTCATATCAATATTCAAAATGTTATAAAAATTCAAAAAAAAAAAAAAAAAAAAAAAAAAAAAGAACACGATGCTCACTTTAAAAGTTGAATTTCAATAGGAATACATACCCTTCTTGGTTAAACAAAATGTATTGGACAAAAGTCCTTTCATTAATTTTTTTTTTTTTTTTTTGGTAACGTTTAACATATTAATACAAAATTTTAAACATGTGCAAAAGATTGGATTTGAAACACAAGGAATGTAACTTTTGTGCTTGATCTTTTCTTAATTAAACTTGCTATGTGATGATACATTGTTCTAAAATAATTCAATAATTGCCAGACTAAATTGTCATTTTTCGGACTCGTTATATATTGTTGTGGCAATTACACTGAGTTACTAAACTTCAAAGGGACGTAATGCATAGCGGTCAAGAAAAGAATCGTCAATGATGTTTTACACCAGGGGTGCCCAATCCTTTTCGCGGGACGGGCCACACTGCGATTTATTTTCTCACTCACGGTGCCGTTTATAAACTTTTTCCTACATTTTCCACTACCGGTCGGCGCAAGTTACGGAAGGTTGGCAGGCCGGATAGAAACCTTTGGCAGGCCGGATTCTGGCCCGCGGGGCGTATATTGGACAACCCTGGTTTGCACTAAAATACGCTCAAGTTTTGATGTTGAGTACCGAGCCATATAAAAGTATTGTAAATTTTATAAGAGAGACTAAATTAACAGCAAAGAGAGATTAGGATAAATATTCCACAAAACATGAAAGCAGGTAAATACTTTTACAATATATATGATTCAATATTTTAGTCGAATGTAAAAACCGATTATTTACTTAAGAACTCGATGACAAAGTCAACACATATTATTACCTTCCATGTGTTGATATAATTTTTTACTAGCTGATTTACTGTGGCTTTCGTTTATTTTGCAAACCCTGCACTGGACTCGACTACACGTATTACACACGGGATAATAAAACAGCATTCTACTGATTCAAATAATCTAATGTTTAAAAATCACTTAATCAGACCAGTAGATGGCTGAATATTCCAAGAAAAGAACGTGTTCCTTTTGTAATAAAATGAGCATTCAATTTGGGTAAAATTCTGTTTTATATTGCCAAAGTTTTGGTTATATTAAATGTATTTATCTTTAACATTGTATAAGCGTTGTAATACATGTATATACAGAGCAATAGTTAATGGGGAGGATAGCAGTGGTTTAGCAAATAATACTGTATAATAATTTGACTCCTCTAGCAACCACCAATGTAGCTACAGATAATACCATGCACTTCCATGAGGCTAAAATTATACATAAATTTAGTAAACTTGTACCCTTCATTTGTAACCTGAGTGGAATAATTATTTCTGATTTTTTCTGATATAGCAAGTAAACAAGAAACAAGTAACGCTGATTTTAATTTTTCCTTTTTTCTGTTCTTATTGTATTTTTTAAAAATTTGTTGTTGTTGCCATCGATGAAATCTGTTCCTTTGTCAATCTAGTATTGACAATTGGTCCTGTCTTCCTCCTCCTCCTCATTATTTTTGTGATCATCTCCTTCTTTATGAATCATGATCATCATCTTCCCGTTCTTGTTTGTATATACATTAATGTTTGGCACATATGTGTTTCCAAGGAGGGACCAATGCCAAAGTTCAAAGTGACCAAGAACTACCCTACGAATTACAGGCATGGCTAAAACTGTATAATGTATTCTGTTCCTCATTAATCATTCCTTGATTAATCCTTACTTGCCAATGCGACGTAAATTCACACCTGGCGAACAAATAAGTTCTTCATATTTCGTTTAAATTCACGTCTCGTTTAATTTAGTGTTTTTTCAAACATAGTATCAAGGAGATTCAGGCGTGTTTGGATTTGTAAACCTGTTGAAACGAAATCCAAGCAAGCAGTTAAATTACTTTAAGGCTCATTATATTGCAATTTGAATTTGGTGTAGTTTGGTGTAGTTTGGTGTTTTACAGCACAGCAACATATGCAAATTAGGTATCTGACAAGTAATTGTTTTAAAGCCAGAGATCCAGGAGAATAAAAAAAAAGTGCTAAATATTTTGAAATGCACCTATTGGCTAGTAAATAGATTTAATATTTTGCATTATTAATTTGATTAGCTGCAATCTATGTTTTATAGTTGACAATAAAATATTTACTTTTATTTTCATATCCTGTATTTAATTTCTTACTGACAAAATTGTATATAAACACTTGGTGTAAGGCTATATTATTTGGTACAGACAAGTGGATCCCCTCTTAAACGCACAAGGCTCAGAAAAATACTGCTGAACACCTGATCTTCAAGGTTGAAAAAAGTTTCTCTAACTGTAATGAATAGAAACATGTTGGGTTTTAGGCCAATTTAATGCAGAAATGATTTTTAAAAAAAAAATATAATGACATTAAGTTCTATGGGAAATGAATTAGTGGTCCGATCCCTTTAGGGGTGGGGTAGTGTGTGTATCCATGACAACTATGTGCATATCTGCATTCGTTTTAGTGCCAATAGTTACTTTATGAGAAATTACAATACATCATTTTTCTGAGTAATTTAGAGCACAAACAAGTGCAAGTGCCAAAAGTATGGAAAACAAGCCTCATGAAGCTTTTACAGATGCCCAGTAGCTACTACTATCTGGATCAACTGTTACATTGTTTACCTCCATGTGAGATTGAAGACCTGACATGGAATACATAAATGTATTACCATTTTTGTAACATAGAATCTAACATTTATCATATTTTTGTTGTACGGTGTTTTTTAAATGGCTTCATTTCTTATCTATTTTGCAACTCTTTGTGCCAAGTTATTAATTGGAGTGGATAGGTTACCTCCCCTAGACCATCTATCTGAACATTAACGCTAAAATGGTACATGTATTATGCAATTTTTAAAATTACAATTAGGACCTGTGTGAAGAGCCCTGTCTCTCAGAATAACTTGTGCCAATATTGACACATTGAGAATTCCATTTTTATGGATTTCTTAGATGCTAGAAACCTCAAACTGACAGAACCAACAATGATCCTTCTGAAGAAACAAGACGACCACTTCCCCAATCCATGATTTTAAGCACCGACACAGATGCCATTTGCTGCAGAAACAACCACAAATGATACCCACGAAAATACAAGAATTCGCAGGATTGTCAGTATGATCACCACTGGGCACAGGGTGAGAATATAACTTCCAGCTGTTTCATTGTGACTGCATGTGTGTATGTAAAAGAGTTACCTGTGCCATTAGAATGTAAGAAACAAAAATGTAATTTAACTCTTAGCTCACATGCCTTATTTTGAGACTGCCATGCACTCACTTCTTTATATGCACGAAAACAGTATAAATGTTCCTGTCCCGCATGACTTCATGATACCAAGTTCATATCATACCGAGTTAATATAACAATAAATTGTGTAAACGACTCTGAGCGTGTATGCTGGTATTGTCTACAGGTTCATAATATAAAGCCAGAAGTGACGCCACAGCTCGAATATTCCTCTATACACATCATGCTATTCTTTAAGAATTAAAATTCATGACAACCACGCTTTTCTACCGGCGGTATACTTTTCTACAACTGCTTGCAACTTAAACCGACAGCATGACGTCTATGCCAATAAATCACAAACCATTTCTCAATGGTCTGACTGGAAAGCCTGTGATGGTGAAGCTGAAGTGGGGTATGGAATGCAAAGGGTATTTGGTTTCAGTAGATGGATATATGAACTTACAGATTGCTAATACTGAGGAATTCATTGATGGGGCAATAATAGGAAACTTGGGAGAAGTTTTGATAAGGTGTAACAATGTCCTTTACATTCGTGGAGTGAAAGAAGAAGATGAAGAAGGAGAAATGAAGGATTGATTATTGTTTTTGTTTTTACTCAAGACTGAAAAATCCATCATTGATGTCAGCAGAGCTTGCATGGAAATGGAAGGGACCTAGATGTGCTTCTGATGTACTTGGACAAGAATTACTGATCAATAGAATTTCGAGCTGTACAAACTGAAAATTTCTAGATTGCATACAAAAGCATTATTTCCTAAATGTACATGGAGAAATCATGGATTGCTTGCTAATATAATAAACCTACAATTTATCTCAGTTTGATGCCAGTTAGCATTCTAATTCAGAAATATATGAATTCACTAGCTTCTGTGTCTTCTGGTTGTGTAGATTGTGTTAGGTATCGTAATGTTCAATAATTTTAGGAACACTGTTTCATTTATTGTTTCAAAATATCATCACTTTCTTTCATTATGGAAGCACAAGGTTTTAAAGGGTTTTAAAATGGATCCGATAAGCTCAATGAGGATAGAGATCTGTATTTCCATCTAGAAATGTAATTTAGAAGTGAATACACAATAATTATTTTCTTGTTTCTCTTGTATCTGTAGAAAAAATTACTATTATGTAAAGTGTCTTAAATGTAAATGTTTCAAATCTTCTTTGTTTAGTTAGAAAGGATTATGCAGACAACATTTTCTGTCATTATGTAGACAACATTTTCTGTCATTATGAAACAGAAAGGTTTTCACCTACTCATCAATAATTTGTGTTTCAGAAAAGTACTCTTTCATTCTGTGATCATGATCTCTAATTGGAGGTGAGCTTATTCATGTATCATATTACTGTGACATTTTTATATCATCATTCATTAAATTGGATGAAATTAAAAAAATTAAAAATAAAAAAAATTTAAAAAATTCATGCCAATAAAAAATCATACCATTATGTCTTTTATTATAATCGAGTCGTAAATATTTCCGACAAGTTACGCAAATTTTTCAAACGATAGTACTTTGATATTTCTCAAGGGGTTGGGGTTGTTGTTGTTTCTAATTTTTTTATATTTTTTTTCTTCTTTTGTTTTATTTATCTAAAAGGAACCACATTCGTCAAGTAAGTTACCGTCCATTCTTGAAATAAATTAAAACTGTTTGCATTGTAATATTACAACCCAAAGAAGTATTAGGAACGCGTATTCCTAGAATTCATAATTGTACACAATTCTAAGTAGTATAAATGCCTTATGATATTGCCTACTGGCTGCCAGCTGTTATAGAAAAGCGCCACTAAATGCTCAAAACAGAATTTACTCTTTGGTATTCAGCTCTATACACCCTACCTCTAACGGTTTTGTTTTTAAATGATACTGACTAGACCCATTCGAATATGACAAATTTAAACAATAGACATATACAAATTGAATAGTAAGCTTTGCATACATTTAACTTTGGAGCTATTTTTTCCATTATAGTACATGGTCAAGTGTGATATCTCCCCATGTTCGTCATGGCAACCTTTGAGAAATCAGATCAAACATGGAAGCCGACTTTTACTTAAAACACCAACTAGATTTTTTTTCTCAGGCACATTGTTGTTATATAGTTACAGTGTACACCGAATGAATTTAATTAGAGTAAGAATGGACGCCATTGTACAAACAAAGAGATAATTTTACGTAATCATTTATACATCAATAGTTTATACCTTATAATTCAGTAAAAGATATACGTCTAATTATTTTACGGTTATTGCTGTAAGATTGCAATGTGATTTAGAAGTCTCCTTTTTCAGTTCTTTTGCACTTAGTTGGTATCTAACCTAACTATGACCGTTTTGGAGACATAATCCGGGATGGTATCCACCCATACCATAATCAGGCCATTTTCAGCAATAAAATAATTCTTATGCTTCTACTAAATGGTTTATCAAAACAAATCTATGACATTTTTCAGCCCTTGACAGGCTAATTGAAACACTCTCACTCACACTCCAGACAAATTTTTCACTATTGACCGGGAAATTCAACCTAAACTTGAGTGACCGAATTCCACACCAGTCCAACTGATTACCCAGCTCTCTCTCTCTCTCTCTCTCTCTCTCTCTCTCTCTCTCTCTCTCTCTCTCTCTCTCTCTCTCTCTCTCTCTCTCCTATGTATCTCCAACAAGTTTAGATGCAAGAGGTTACCTACAGAGATTTGGGTGCTAACCGGAGCTTTCATTTGCTTGGCACCGCAAGTAGTCGGGACAAGTTAATAGGGAAATCATGTAACTTTGCTCGGCCAAAACAAAAGTATTTTTTAAAAAATTGGATACCCTTTACTTCTTAAACACTCACTTTTAATGATTCTAATAAGGATTGAAGCTCATAACATGTAGGCAGCAAAACAATAATCCAAATCGCTTTTCTTTTTGTCAGGACGAGAAATGCTGGTAGTGCCTATTTTAACTTCCATACTTAAAATTCACAAGAACAGATATTGGATTTATATATCATCTTACAAGAGTTGAATTACTGGTCACAGAAGCTATGTTTATGTTATGTGACAACTTGATTTTATCCCGTTTCCTAACGAAATTATCTTGACCTATCCTGGATTCCTGGATTTTGATGCACTTAAGCAATTACTTTCCCTTTATCAGAATTATACTCCTTTCATAGTTATACCTCTTATAACTTTTGAAACATTAGTTATTTAACAAATGACAATGATATATTCCCTAATACTCTTCTTGGCATGCTTTCAACCAGACGACACGTTGTCAGAAAGTTCGTGTATTAAGATTTGACACACTTCACAGAAGCCTACTATTTCCCGTGACACCGTTGTACATATGCTCCAGTAAAAATATATGTTTCAGAGCAACATCAGTAGCTCATAGAAAGTGCAAGTTTACATGGAAAATGAGATAAAGAAACTTAATTTAGCATTCCTAAAGCTTTTCTTATGTATATCATAATTTAGTTTTGTGAGAGATTTTGTCTCCAAAGCAAAAAGAATCAAATTGTGAAAATCATGATGGTATTATAATAAAATTATTTACTTGTAAGTAGAAAATAATAGATTTAGCTTATGACCTGTTTTTTTTAATTAATTGCCAATGTTGATATTCATCTTCCATAACTTGTTTCTCTTGAAGCGCAAATAATCAGGGACAAAAGACATAAAAGATCTCAAAATATTTCACGTAAAGCAATGTCTTCCTCCAGGTCCTGATGTCAACCATTGTCCAATTGCGCTATCAATGTCCTCCTTACTTGTTGCATCAGCAGTGTTGATGTTCATTAGTATCTGAAGCGTGTCTTGGTTTACACAGTTTCTCTGTACACTTTTGATGCTGTTCATACAAATCGTCCATCGGTATTTTTTAGAAGACGTTTGAAATGTTAACTTGTCTTCTTGATTCAAATATACAACATCAAAATGTGCGGTTCAAAATAATAATAAAAGAATGAAATGATCAGTGACCTTTCTGCACCATTATAAAAAACGATTCTTTTATTTCTTAATTTCCTGTTTGATGATTCCATGCCTCAATTAAAAATTTCCGCGAAGTTAACAAATAGTTCGGGAAAGTTTATAAATGAGACAACACATACTTATGTTTTTCATATGGGATTATCTCAGACATACTCAGCAAACAATACATTCATCGTTTGACATATCTAAATCGTACATCGGTATTTTTTCGACGCCGTTTAAAACGTGAACTTCTCTTCTTGATTCAAATAAAAATCATCAAAATACGTGGTTAAAAAAATTAAAGAATGAAATGATTAGTGACCTGTCTGCACGATTACAAATGGTGATTCTTTTATTTCTTAATCTCCCGTTTCATTATTTGATGTCTCAGTTAAGAATTTACCCAAAGTTAATCACCATTTGTAACATATGCTTAGCAAAACAATACTTTGGTCATTGGACGTGTCTAAATCGTACCTCAATATATTTTCGAAGTCATTTTAAATGGGAACCTCTTTTCAATTTTAACACATCAAAATACAAGGTTAAAAAATAATACAAAGATAAAAAACCAACAATAAAAACACCTTAATTATATACGATTTTAATCTCTTATTCTTTTTTTTCTTTTTTTTTTTTTGTACCCCCCAAAAATGGAAATATTTTCGATCTTTTTTGCAAACGTGAATCTTTTCAGTAGAACTTTTATGTACGAAGATTCAAAGGTTTTTACGAAAAATACGAAGTGCTGTGTACGAAAAAATATGATACATTTAATTAATTATTATGTTTGAAGCTAAATAGTGTACGAAAACTTAAAGAGCAAGAAAAAAAACATGAAATACAGTACCCCTTGGTTCAAACATTCAGCATACCTCTGATACCATCGCTCTTCGACCAACTGAAATAGCAATCAAAATATTTTGAAAAACAAAACCGTTTGATTGTGTCTGGATATATGTCTGCAAGGAGAAAGGCATCAAAGTATAATATGACTAACGCAATTGGAATCACATCTGAGCAGTTTTGTCAATATGGGCTGCCAACTATGTGAGATATTCTGGAAAATTTGGCCTCGCTGTTGACTGCTGATAGAACATGCTATACATCAGTCATTGTTCAGGCAGTACGTTGACCCCCTCTCCCACCCCACCCTCCAATGTCTTACATGGTAGGACTGACTGATACCCTAGTCGCAGCTTCCCCACTCCCAAGTGAATCAACGCAAATACATTCTGACTGCTGTAATACATTTATTTACATGTGAGTTCTCTTCAGTCGTGTTAGAACCCGATCCTCTTTTTGTTATCTAAACACAGCTTACAGATTGATTTTTGGTAAAAACATCCATGATAATCTAGGCCCACATGAAATTCTTATATCGGAAAAGCACATAATGCACACAGTTATTTATATAGACTTTAAAAAGCTGATATTTTTGCACATTTTTACCTATTTGATCAAGAAAAAGTTGAGAAAATAAACCACTTGACAATTCATTATTGCTATTGATATTATTGCACTCTGCTCATCCTGTATACAAACCTCTGGTGAGTCTAGATGATTATCTTTGCAAGAATTATTTAAGTAAATCCAATATTTTCTTTAAGGGAAAGAGAAAACTGCCTCATGCTGAACTTGACAAAGCATTAGAATCATGCAAGGCCGGCATATACCCTGATGGATAAGAAGTGAAATATATAGATGACTACATAGGTATTTAATTATGATGATTTTACAACAGTAGATACATGATTTTGTCATGTTCAGTCTATACTGTTGTTTCAAACATTTTTATTTGATTACAACTTGAATCAAAGATATAGTTGAGATTAAAAATTATTACTAATTTTCAAACTCCTGTCTTGGTTACTTCCTTTGAGAGGTTTATTTTTGGATTGATTTATTTGTGCTTACAACCCACCTATAAAAAAGGCTCTGAATAGCACTTGCCTGCATGTAGATCACAAGAATTTGTGTGGTGATATCATATCTCAATTAATGGAAGCTGATCTCCCAAAATCAAACAAATCGTCTCTAAACTGATTACAAAGTTTGTATTTATTGATTACCGTACCATTGTTGTTTGTAATTATTGATTACCGTACCATTTTTATTTGTAATTAGTGATTACCGTACCATTTTTTGTTTGTTACAAAATCTCTCTACCCCCTCCCCCCCCCTCCCTTTAGAGCAATATTTTTTTTTTGTATTTTAGAACTGAAAGAGCCCATCAAGAGTCCTAAGATGTTCAATCTGGGACTAACATAGAAAGGGGACTGGAAGCTCCACTGAGCCCCAATATATCGCCTGTTCCCTTTTTGATATGAAGATGAAGTTGCCAGTCCTCTTAACCCTGAGATCAAAGGAACAACAAGGCGTGTGTTCATTGTTCCAAGTACCTCTCAAACCTCTGTATCTATAGGGCAACCAACTTGAACATTTTGGTTTCCATTTTTAGAACTTTACATTGCCAAGCCCAGTAGTTCGGTTGCCATATAAATTGAAAACAAATAAATTGAGTAGGGAAGTTAATGGTAGAAAATGACAGAAAGTGACATTTAGTTATGGTAAATTAAAGAATAGTTTAAAAAATGCTAAATATTTTGTATAGTACAGGACGTCAACCTGTATTCAGCCTCAGTAATCATTTACTTCAGCATCAGGCAAGTCATTGAAACTCACTACATGTATTTGGTGCATTCTGCAACATCTCTCTACATATTGCCTGGCCTCCAATTATCTTCTTTTCTTCTGATTACAGGTCATATTAATAAAGCCTTGTGCACATATACATTTATAATAGTTTGCCTGACAGCAATTTTACTGCCAACTGTAGTTTTTCTGTATTTGTTTCCATGTCTGCATTTTGTCAAATTGTATTCACTACATCATTATGGATGGTATGATTATTTAAAGTAATTCATTATTAAGCATTTCATCTGACCGTTTGATTTTGTTAGTAGCTATGGTGTACTTTTGTTAATTGAGACAAGTACAGCTTTCTCTTGTTACGGAATTATGTATCATTTTTTTAAAATAACGGTATAGTTTTATTAGTTTATGACCTCTGTATAATAGTCTAATAGGTGTTGTTTTGTAGAGTACGCATATACGGTAATTTCAATGTGATCCAGTACATTGGTCCTGGGAAAATCAATATTATCGTTTGAAGCATTAATCATGTCATGTGATCAGCGCGTGAGTTTTAAACTTTAGTTCTGACCTGGATTTCGCAATTCAGGAATGATTCAATTTTTGACCAGAAGTTAGATCGTACTATTAAGATGTTGATTTGAGACGGAATAAGAAATGGGTTTTATTTGTATTTCAATGATACAGTGCAGAAACTATAAAATAAGATGTAATCGCAGCGTTCGTCATTCCTACATAGTTTCGTCAGCTTGAGAGGTCTTTAACGAAATTGGTTCTTTGTATGTGATATTATGCTTCAGAGATATTATTATAGAGTACATTTTGGATTTAGTACTGCTACTTCAGAAATATTTTCCAGACCGTACATTTTTGGGATTAACTACTGATATTTAAGAATTATACATCTCCGTGGAATAATAGGAAACATCTCTAGAACTTGTGTGATATTTTATATTCAGAAGGATTACTTGGAATTAATAACACTTGAATATAACTGATTCTTGTTGGCACGCCAGCACTTTGGTGGTTTCATTTGGAATATTCTTCATTCGGAATATTTGGATTAACTTTCGGATCAGTGAACTTTAAACCAATTTAGGACTTTTAAGGATATTTTATACTGTAAGTTATTTTTAATTCTTTCACTTTGATTGTTTGTTGAAATATTTTTATATTTTAGGAAATGAAATATTTGTTTTTTAAATCTTGAAAGCTTGTTTGAGTCTTTTCTTTTGTTACATTACCCTAGTCGTAACACTCTGCTTTCAGGATGTGATGAATTTGCTGTGAAAACCATAAAGAAGAATGATTATGTTTTAGAATATCAGGGAGAACTGATATCATACAAATAAGGCACCCATAGAGAATCAAAATCAACTAGGAGTTTCCTGTATTTTTTTAGATATAAGTAGAAGAAAATGTGGTATGTATGCTGTTTAGTACATTGGTGTAATGACAATAGCAAGTACAGTGCTTTATGGAAAGAGTGCATATTTTTTGTACACTTATTGTATCCTTTATCATCCAGCTGTCACACCTCGAGTAAATAATGCGTTGAGGTATATTTCGTGCACATACACCATCATGCTTTTTGTCAGCAAAATAGCTTAAAAACTATTGAACCCAACCAGACCAAATTTAATATTAGGTACCTTGGGTGGTTCCAAAAGCCTGATTAGGTTCTTGTGTCTGTGATCTTATTGGAAAATGTCAAAGCAAACACACATCTGTGAGTGACCATTTAGAATTGTTAATAACTATTATCATCACCAGCTTCATTGCTTTTTATCCATGACCTAACTTTTGCATTTAGAAACTTTCTAATGTATTTCCAGTTCTTGGCACATGTGTTCTTGGGAATTTTTCTTGTGTTTAGCTTGTTTATTTTATTCATTTTTCTGTTTATGTTATACAGTGTAGATGCCACAAATGAAAAATACTCCCTGGGAAGAATGGTGAATGATGCTGTAGGAGCAATGGAAAATGTAAAGATGAATATATCATGCATGTTTGCATCAGGGATATTTCCCCAGAGGAAGAAATCAGATATGATTATAATGTCTCTGGACTGCCATAGAGAAAGGTAATTTTTATAATTGTGTTGCATTGAAATGACATTGTTGTAAAGCGAACATTTTGATATTAATCTGAGTTTCAGTGTTAACATTGATTAAACTTTGTTAAGATGTAAAATGCAATGCCATTCAGTTTTGCAAATTCCTTGGTTGTTTTTAGTTTGTCATAATCTGACGTAATTTCATTTTCATGGAACTCTGTAAAAACAAAGTGCATATTTAACACAGATTCAGATGTTTTGCATTTAATTCAGTCGTGAAAGAAAATTATGTTATCAGTTAATAGATGTCTAGAATGTGGGGTACTGTGTTGCCTTTTTATCCCTCTGCTATGCCCATCTGTCTGTCTGTAAATAATCTTTCTATTCATAAATATCATCCTTTCTGGAGCATAACTCCCAAACCATTCCAAGTATTTCAACAAAATTTGGTTCGCATGTCAAGAAATTGCATTGAGGTATCTTCTGATGCTTAGAATTTTCTAAATTCAGTATATTTTTTATGTTATGATGTGGTGTAAGAAGTATCAAACTGAGTAATATTTGCCATAAGTAGTGTATAAATTGAGGGTAATTGGCCATAGGGTACTAGGATAAGTAGGATAATAATTTAGAGTGCTGGACTATGGGTACTTTCAGTAGGTGTCTTTACAGAAGTGGGGGAATATATCATCTCTAGATGACTTGTTTATACTTGAATTATGACATTTTTGTCTTACTGTAATTTTATTTAATTGTAGCAAATATTATTTTTTTGGTGGGGGCTGCACAAATTACTTTTCTCATCGTGTAAGCTGTTAAAACTTGCTTCCTCACATGTTCATTTATTGTTAGTTTAAATAGACTAAGGACACACAATCAGGTAGGTTTAAGCATGATAAGCAATAATACTGAACAACTTAAACTACCACTAAATGATATGATCTTTCTTATGTCAGTGTGTTTATGTATAGTCTTTCTGTATTTTCAGCTGTTGTGCAGATGCAATTGTTTATTTGTACAAGTTCCAAGTACTTGCTATTTCCTCTTGTAATGCATGTTATTTATACATATGCTAACCTAATGATAAGGTCAATAGATATTTGTGTAGTGTTAAAGCTAGGCACAAGAAACTTTGGTCAGTTATGGCCCTGTTTGAGTAGATTTTCTCAAAACATATGGAATTTTGAACTGAACTGGGTTGTCCATTATCTATTAGAAATTTTGTTTGCAGTTGCAAATGTTCCAAGCAACATATTGTATTTACATGGTTATTTCACAAATATGATGTCCAATATGGCTGTCAGATGAACATAGTGTAACTCTCATGTTCATTATCCAACATGGCTGCCCGTTAGTTTGGCTTTATATTCTTTTTCTGTTGCTGGTGTCACTAATGGCCCGTTTTCGCTGACATTAATCTTATTGAGCATAAATGGTCATCAAACTTGAACAATGAAATTGCCCAATCTGACATTAAACGTTGCCATAATTCATTTCATAACTCATGTATTCAAAGTTTTAAAGTTTTTGTACTTTTAAATTTGGTTGTGAGCCATTCTATGCATGTGTTTGTACAAGAGAGAGATTTCATGTCACATTCATATCTTAATTGTGGAGTATCATTTTCTTGTCTGTGTAGTTGAGAGAATTCCAGTGACAATTACGTACTGCTTGATATCAGTCATGAATAACTCACTGACACTAATAGTATCTTACATTAACAACAAACAAAGCATGAAACTATTTGTGATAAAAAAACAAGTAGAAGTTACCAAAAACTAGCAAACATTGTCAACAATAAACAACAAAGATGTGCAATACTGTTCGCTGCATGAAACATAACAAAAAAAAGTGAATGTCGTATTTGTTTCCCAGAAAAACCAGACCTGTGACTCGAAGCATTTAGGTTGATTAGTATGTTCATCTGCTCATTCAATTTTATGCACTAGTAAACTATGTTTCATGTTACATATAGCTAATCTCGGTGCAACATAATGAGGAAAAATACTGGAATGCATCCATTTGTCCATCTGTCCATCACTTTGTTACCCTTGTAATCTGCATGTCATCTACAGAGTAGGATTTTGTTATGACTATGAGTAGATGACAACAAAGATTTTGGATCCTGGTTGTGGCCCAATGGGGATGAAGGATTAGGGGTCATAGGTAGTATGAACTCCTTGTAACACGAACTCCATTAAACTGATTGAGTGAGGGTGATTATATTTGGTATGACATTTTAGGAAGATTACTAGATGACAACAAAGGTTCAGATCGACGAATGCAGCCTTGGGGTTGCAGATTGTGGTAGTGTGTTTGGCAGTTCAAAAATAAAATAAATCCAGAGATTTTGTTTAGATGGATTTCATCTAGGTTTTAAAATGATGTGTCTAGGTCTTTGTGCAGGAGAAATTTGATTAATTATTTGTGCATATCTTTATGCTTCAAAGTATTTTATGATTATAAAGTTGTTTTGTTACCTTCTTTGTTTTAATCTGAAATTGATTGCAAGTCAAAAGCTTTCATTTACTCACTCTTGTATGAACACAAGGAAAATTTCACTTGTAGTATTTTATATCCTATCTGGAATAGACATCAAAATAATGTGGAAGCCTAAATACTTTATTTAAAGACATGAATACATTTGATACTGGTTATACTTTTTTGTTTTAATAGCTTTGAGTGATCATGCAAAAGACTTCAGTTCTGTTGATGGACTAGTCAGTAATGTTACAGAGGCTGCCACAATGGATCGGAATGAGGCTTTAAGGACACCAATGAAAATGTTGGACAAGCCAGTATCTTGACTAAAGGTCCAAGTCAGGGCTTTGAAGACTCCACTGCTGAAGAAGAGTCAGATAGAATTGACTGTGAAGCTGATAGTGTATCTGACTGTGAAGATCCGAATTAACAAGACTTTTCTCCCCATGAATCAGATAGATTCAGTCAGTCTGATAGTATGTCAGAAGATAAGATGAAGATTCAGATTTAGAGGGCCATATTGGTCAGCATTTTTCACCACTTCAAACAGAAGAGCATGTTTCCGGGAGTGAAAGTTGTGCCTCGGATTTAATTCCAATGGAAATGGAGTTACGTTGTCACCAGAAGTCAGAACAAGATTCCCACAGGCCTATTAATAACATGAATGTTTGTGCAGATATTGCCAGTAGTAGCCGCCCAACAGTAACATCAGCAAAAGGAGTCCAAAACAAAAAAGTACAAATCTGAAAGTAATGAAGTCAAAAAGGCATTGCGGAAAGAGAATATGGGACAAAAAACTTTGCTGTGTCTTTCGTGATAAACTGTACCCCAAATTGGCTCGTCATTTTGAACATAAGCATAAAGATGAACTGGACGTTTCAAAGGCATTGAGTTTTCCTAAACCCTGACAGCCAGAAAAGATAGAAGGCGAGAATTCTTGAATAGAGGGGACTATCATTACAATAGAAAGGTTCTTAATGAAGAAACTGGCACATTAATACGATAAAAAGGACATCAACAGAAGCTGCTGCCACCAGCAATATACCACGAGAGCACTGTTTTGGATTCTTTCTGAAGGTGGATGTCTGGAGACATGTTAAAATGTGCCCTCAGAGGGCAAAGTGCTTTCAGGATGAAAGCAAGTCCCAGAGTTATAAGCACCAAGCAGCAAGTGCATTGCTCTTGCCAATTTCATCAGAGGCACAGGAAAACTTCACAATCAAGCATCCTTAGCAGCACAGCCAATGATACGATCTTATTTATATCAAGGATGGATGATACAATAATAAGATTGGGTGAAAAGATGTTTGTGAAATGTGCCCATCAGCCCCACCAATACCAATATGTCGAACAAACAATGAGAGAACTTGCACATTTTCTTTTGGTAGCAAGGGATACCAACATGAGTATCAGCAGTTTGAAGGACTATCAATCAGCCAGTTTTCTAAGATGTCATAAAATCCCTCAGAGATACATGTAAATTTGATGGAATGGATGGAACATATGGAGTGCCTTCTTTGGAACTGAAGCTTAGGCATTCACTTAAGAAGTGTGCAGGACTACTTAAATCTCAGGCCATACAAGAAGAGGACCCAGTCATGAAACAAAAGGCATCATATTTCATTGAGCTTTATACCACAGAATGGAACAGCAAAGATTCAACTTTTGGACTGCAGACACTTCATTCAAGTACTTTCAATAAACCAAAGAGGATTCCACTGGCAGAAGACATTAGGAAACTTAATCAACACCTTGAGACAAAAAGCTGCTCCTTTTCAGCAGTCATTCGAGGAAAGTCCTGATCCAATTATCTGGAGAGAATTGATTGAAGTGGTCTTGCTCCAAATTGTCTTGTTCAAACGAAGAAGAGGTCGAGAGACTGAGAGAATGGAGATGTCCCATTATGTAGAGGGTCTCAACTCTGTGAAAACGATGCAGGAAGAAGTGGTTAACTCATTAACCCCATATGAGCAAAAACTGGCCACACAGTTCGATCAGGTGGAGATATGGGGAAAAAGAGGGTGACAGGTACCCGTGATTTTGACTCGGAGCCACAGAAAAAGAATAGACAGTCTAAATAGGTGTAACAAATCAATTGGAATCAGTGAAGAAAACAAGTATGTATTTGCAAGAATAGGAAATGCACAGATTCCAATACGCAGTTCCAATGTGATCAGAAAGTATGCAGGAGAATATAATTCATGCCAGCCTGAGCTTTTAGCATCGACATCGCTCAGGAAGCATATTTCACAAATCTTGAATCTGAAAGAAAATGAGCTAGATTCATTAGCATCCTTCTTAGGTCATGACATACGAGTTCATGAACAATACTACAGATTGCCTGATGACATGATTCAGGTAGCCAAAGTGAGCAAGATTCTCCTAGAACTGGAAAGCGGTAACATCCAAAAATGCATTAAAAGTTGGAAGGATGACGTTGTTGTATGCCATCCAAAGTCTGGCCTATTATTCTGCAGTGTTGTCTGTCCATCCATGTGTCCTTTTGCTCATATTTAACCCAGATATATATCATGGCTAGACAGTGTGTCATGTATAGCGACTATTTTCTCTGTAATATGTTTTCCAAGTCTGATCTGTAGTTTCTTTAGCTTCGGGAGATGTGATGAAACGTTATGCAGATATACATTATACCTCGATATTGTCACATACTTGATAGTCAGGTCCCAAGTTTAAAGGTCAAACCATGGCAAGGTATATTGTAAGACCCTGGCAAGGTATATTGTAAATCCATGGCAAGGTATATTGTAAGAAAATGGCAAGGTATATTGTAAGACCATGGCAAGGTATATTGTAAGACCATGGCAAGGTATATTGTAAGACCATGGCAAGGTATATTGTAAGACCCGTGACAGGTTTGATACCCTTCTTATAATAGTTTTGATGAAAGAAAACAATTGCCAACGATCCAGTTCTTACATTTTATCTAATGTAAATGTATTTGAAAATGTATTCTTATAGATGTCATCGAAGACCTTCAGAATGATGGCTCGGAAGATGAAGAAGAAGAAGAAAGGGAGGTATTAAGTGAAAGTAATTTATTGCACTTGATGTCCCTTGCACTTAGCACTTAAAATGAATTGAAGTGCTATGCTTAAAAAAAAATTATATAAAAAAACACAAAAAAACCCCAGACATGATTCCTAAAAACCACCAAAGCCGTGAATTCACTATTTTTGCGGTTCCCACAAAGCAACTAATTTAAAGGACTGAATTAAACGGTGATCCATCTTGGGGAACAATAGGAGCTTGGTCTCAAACCACATATTAAGGATGTCCGCTTATGTAAAATCTACCAGACAGAAATTGAAATGACATGATTATGACTTATTAAGTGTATCATACCAGACTGCTTGGATCCTTGGCTGTATCAAAATAACTTTTTTTCAGAACGTTAAAGCACCGACAGAAATGTCATTGTTTGCAAAACCACAAAACGTGTTTCACATGAAAATAAAAGAAATCACAGTTAATTCCAACATCTGTACTTTAATGAGTGTTTAATAACAAAACTTTGAGAACTTTATCCCACAGCATTAAACTGAGTTAATTTTATGTCAAAACTATTTTGCCAGTATATCTAAATCATATTTAGTTGATGGTATGATATTCCTTTTATGATTTGATGTGGTGTTCCTAGAGATGTTAAGAATTAAACTTGTTTACTTTCTTTTCACTGGCAACAATTCTTATACTAAAATGGCTGTTATGCTGAGGTTAAAACTTGTACATAGTGTATATTGCTTGTGGATGACATCCACTGGTAGCTGTTGTACAGAAGTTGCAGTTGGAGCAAATTAGACAGTATGCTACTGTAATATATTGGTCAGAGTCAACTTAAGATACTAATTTTAATGTTTTCTATTGCAAATATTGGTTTCTTGACATTGCTTACATGGTGAACCGTTTAAGAAGAATTATTTAAAATTGGTATCAATGTTTTGTGAATGTAACACCTGAAATTAAGAAGGAATATTTCTTATAGGTAGAAGCTGCAAGTTGGCATCAAGTGGGAAAGTCAAAAAGGTGACAATCATGAGATTACCATGGTCTCAAGAGGAGAAAGCAGCTGTTGAAAGACAGCTGGAAAAGTTTATGAGAACTGCTTCATTGCCAGGAAAAGCAGCATGTGAAGAGGCCAAGAGGAAAAAGCATATTCTGGCAAGGCACTCATGGCGCCGAATACAATTATATGTCAAAAATTCAAAATCAAAACCTGTGTTAAAGATCAAAAGTAGAACCTTTATCTCAAAAATTCAAAACAGACGATGAAAAGACTTCGATTTTGCAGTTGAAATTTTTTCTGTATCAGTAGGATTTCAAAGGATGTATTTTCAGTTGTGATTACAATTTGTTCTTAGATTTCAGTTTGGTGATTTGATTAATTTGCAATAAGGCCGTGAAAGTTTAAACTGGTGTTTAGATTTACAGTTCTATTATTTGTGCTTTTTATTTTTTAAAACAAATATTGTATTTTTTTCAGTCTTTCAAAAAAGCATTAAAAGTAATACAGTGTTTCAAAAATATGAATATTTCCATGTGAAAATATAGTGTTGTCTCAGAAGTCATGTTTACTTAAATATAATTATTCATTGTTGTTTCTTAACATGTTGTCTACATTTTGCTTATTTAACATATATGCTCTACCTGTATATAATTTTCATACTAGTTTTAAGGAAGTTTGATTTATAATTTCCTTACCCATAGTACCTTGAGCATTGTATATATTGGTAAGAAAAATACAGCAGTTTTGAAATTGGACATTTCCTAAGGAATAATGAAATGATGGTTGAAATATTTATGGCACACCTTAAATGTAAGTACACTGAAATTTCATTGTTCCAATTTAATTTTGTCTGAGTTTTTTAAGGCAAAACTTATTAAACATCTTTCAGATGAATCTGTTTATCCAACAGTTGTGTTTAGTAGATGTTTAAAATGTCAATTAATGAGATTATATCACAGTTATATTCTTGACTTTTATTTTTCGCAGTTGTTTGTAATCTGAGTGAAAATATATATGGCATAGTGTGCTCTAAGGTCTGCTGCCCACTTCTCATTTTATCAGTCTTTTGTACTGTTTGGACTTAAGGGAAAGAAAATCGAGTTATCAAGATAATACCGATAACTTAGGGCTGTTCCAGTAAAACATATACCCCGGAGGGGGGGGGGGAGCACTTTCAAATTCAATCAACCCACAACAGAACCAATTTTTAAAAAATTACGATCTACCGTCTGATGTGTTTTAATGGAAAAACATTGCCCCCTACAAAAGCATATTATTTTACATAATTACTGACTAGGGGTTAGTGGGCGGTAGAAGCGATTTTAATTTGGGGTTGGGGACAGAAGCAATTTAAATGACAGCTTCAGTGTTGCTATTATGATTTTTCAAAAGAGGGCTAGCTCCTCCATCCCTTTTCCAAAAGTGGGCCAATTCTAAATTCAATGGGACAAATTTGGCCCTCTTCCATGAGAAATATGGGTCACACAGAAGAACATATTTCAAGTGATTGCAGCATCTTCAAAACAGGCAAGCACAAGGTTATTGTGTGGTTAATTGTATCTAAGCAATGTTTTTTGCTTGTATACATGATCCACGATTTAAAAAATATTTCCCAATTCAAATGTGTTCCTTTTTGATGGTGCTCTTGTATGTGAAGCATGGGTATAATAAAGTGTACAGGTTAGAATGACAAGTAGAAAAAAGTTATAAAGAAAAAATGATTGAATTTTTAAAATAATTAAACGAGAAAAATAGAAAAACAAGAATACAACTTTTTGAATGAACTTTATAAACTACTAAAATTGGTGTGGACTTCATCAATACCATTACAGAACGAAAGCGCAAAAGAATCAAGATTTAGTCAGGCCATTAATTACCTGTGCGAAATTCTTTTTCACAGCTTCTGCCCATACAGCTGCTACATGATCAGCTGAATTTTATGTGCCTGTCTATTGTACTGGTCCTATAGTTGGTGCATCATACAGAAAAAGTGATTGTTTTTCTGTGTTTCACACAGTTTACACAGCCTCCCCATCTCTGATTTTTCGAACCACAACCATTCCCAATGCCAGTTTGACTGGAAGTTGTGCACGAAGTTTTGCTTTGTTGCTTGCACTTGCTTTACTGCTACGTTCGAATCATTTGATTACATTTCAACAGGAGATTCTCCCTCAATGTTTCTTCGTTTATAATAATCCTGCAAAATTCGGTTTGATATTTATATGTGAACTTGCGTGTTCCTTCTGAATTAGCACATGCCAAAGTTGTTGGCTACCATTTACAATACAGTGCAACTTTTACCATAGTAATTGTCTTTAAACCTATGAATATCGTCGATTATGTTTTATGACATTTATCTAATGAACCGTCATCATCAGACTGTGCAAAGAGACTTAGGCCAACAACAACAAATATGTGTGTTTCTTATTGCACTGGTTTAAAATTAGGGTAGGCAGGTAGGTATTTTTTTTTATTTAAACATTAAACATTATATATAAATCAAATAAAATTTCAAGTGCTTCGAAGTACTGGGCAAAACCGGCTCAATTAGATGCACAAATCAATTTTGGCAATGTGATTTATTTTTATAAAAAACAAAAATGGGGGGGGGGGGTTTGGTGTTGGGTGGGGGTTGGAAAAAGGTGCTAGGGTCGGCAGCGAGAAACATGGATGGTCGGCCGATAGGAAACACACATTTTTTTGGGGGGGGGGGGCCTTATATGTTAGTAGCTCCAAAAATTTACATTTTCAGCTCACACAAATTTTAATTTTCTCTAGCAATCTCTATTGTTCTGACTAGACCTATTTATTATAGCTTATTCAAATTATATTTAGCCCTATCTGGAGATGTGCATAGTCTGATAAATATTTTTAACATTAATGTTTTTCAGTTATGCATTTGGATTGAGTAACTACTTAAATCAATAAACCAAAAAATCAAATTATTCAAGTCTGTCAGGCAGAAGCATAACTATAATCTGCCAATAGATTTTCTGATCTCTAAATTTGCGAGATTTTTTCGGCTATACTGTTTCATATGAGGGAATCACCGGAACGGACAGTTAAAATCAATTTAATTTATCTTTTAAGAAGCTTAATTCACTATTTGTTTAGTTAACTGCACACCCTTTATTTTCCTCCCTTGAAAAATTTTTCTTCAAGATGAGGAAACAATGTGCACATTAAAGAATAGGAACACTTATGCTCATCTTTATCATTATTATATACTTCAGAAACAGTCCTTTAGCTTAACGTTGTTGCTACAAGTCGATACCCAGCGGTATTGGCCAGAGTTAAGTAAAAATATTCACTGCTTCCTTATATGATGTACCCTCTAGTTGTATAAGCATTAATCTGTTGATTCGTTCTAAACTTGATGTGTTCCTTATCTGTGTGTGAATATTTGTTCTGTGCTGGGAACCCCCTTTCACAGTCTGCTGTCTGACGGGGCATACCCATAACTAGCTTAGCCAGCTTGAACAAGCTGTTAAACTGTTCTTTGTGGTTGTTATGTACAATTTTCCATATCTGATAGATATTGTCTCTTGAATATTTCTGTTTCAAAATACGATTTTTCACTAGCATGAACTCTGCCAACGTTTCACTTTCTTGAATCAGTGCTTTGCTGCGTACTATGCCAAATTTCTTATATGTTCCATAATGCTGTATTCGGGTTTTTAGTCCATCAATGCCATAGTTTGCGTGTGCAGACGGAGGTATTTTGATCAAATAAATATCACGACATTTTAATTCTTTTTAGATTCTTATTTTATTCAATTTATCTTAAGCCTTAAAGTGCTATACTCAATATAGTTTTGTAGCACATGATCCCTCAGTGATGAAGTGTTTAAGAAAAGAAATGAAAATTGCACTTTACTTTTAAATTGCCTGTATTTTCATTAGGCATGTATTGTCCATTTAATTTCAAATACTGCTGAATAGGGTGTTGACCGGCATGCTGTCGGCAATCCAGCATGTACATCGATCTCGTATTCAACATAATTTCTGGGCTCAAAAGCACTCACTGGTATTTCCAGTAACACTTTCGCGGCTCCAGTAGACTGTTATACTTCAAAACTTCATAATCATTGTCAT
This sequence comes from Margaritifera margaritifera, assembly GCA_029931535.1. Taxonomy (NCBI): domain Eukaryota; kingdom Metazoa; phylum Mollusca; class Bivalvia; order Unionida; family Margaritiferidae; genus Margaritifera; species Margaritifera margaritifera. Next base: position 46,176 of record JAQPZY010001128.1, read on the forward strand.
CATCGCTGTCATCAGCCAGTATTTGCCGAAGGAAATCGTCATCTGAAGATGAACCACGTTGATAGTCGGCCATTTTGGGTTTTCTGGGTGGCCCGTATGTTAAACACGCATTTGTAAAACTTTCATGATGACTGTAAGGTCAAAACAACGACATAATACAGCTTACAAATCAAATTTAGTTTAACAACTATTCACGTGAATCAGAAGTATCCAGATGTGTAAATATTTTACTACCTGAAAAACGATGTCGCGACAAGCGCTACGAGATCTCTACAGGACAAGCGATGTCGCGACAAGCATTTTAGGGGTTAACCGTTAAATAAAACATGTATACTGCGCAGGGTACATTTTTAATATGCGCGACTTTAAACTAATTCGAGGGAGTTCTTCGCATCACTACTTTCCAACGTCGTGAATTCGTACAAACTTTGTGGTATTAATGCACTCGCGCGTCTTGGCAGCATATCTGCCCCTGTATATTGATTCACCACAAGTTAGACCGCTAAGAAGGGGTTAGATGTGATTTTAAATATATATATGCATTTTTTCCGATAACCCCACCTGTGATTTTTGATTTTGTTGACGCAACCCACACCAAAAGTGATTTTCCGAACAACCGAATCAAAATAGTTTGAAACGCGACCACCTACTGAAGTTTGTTTGAAGTGCCGTCCCGGGGGAGAGGGGGGAGATATATGTTTTACTGGAACAGCCCTTAAATTTTGTTTGCTTGTTTCTCTGAATAAATAAACATCTCGATTAGTCTTCACACCAATTAAGTGATTTTCAGATTTTTAGCATTACTTTGAATTTTGGAAATTTTGACTTTTTCTTGGATGAAGTCATTTGAATTACTCAAATACATTTACACTTAGGAAACAAAATTTCGTAGGCTTCTTGATGTTCCTTCAAAAAACAAATTGACAGTTTGACATTTCATCCAGTTTGGAAGGAACTACCTTGTCTAATTATAATAGAGATTGTTTCATGCAGTGAAGATAACTAAGATAGGTTATTTGATGTTTTCGTGTAACAATTCGGTAGTATTGCAAATGTCTTCCTGTGACGTCAGTTTTGTCAAGACTCCTCCCCCTTGGATGGAAGTTTATGTCCTTCTGTACATCTGTCCACACCCTTGATTACCCTCAGTGGTAAAGTTGTTTTACTTCCTTTCATTTTAATACCATTTTATCCAACATTTGGAATATAGCTCAAGGCCAGCTTCTTGTATTTATTCAACAATGACATCAAAATTGACCGAAATGACTTTTCTTTGCATTGCTGCTTTTATATTAATTATTTTTGTGGAGATAATGACTTCACAGCCATTCACTATATCCAACGAAATACGAGTCATATTCAGGTATTCATATCTAGATGGCTTCGGTAGTAAGAAAAAGTGGGGATTCTACAACCCACAAACTTTTAAATTTTTTGAAAAATTTCCATTTCAAGCTATTTTTTACTCACTCGCTATCGCTCGCTCGTAAAAAAAATCTTGCTCGCTTTGCTCGCTCAAGCTCGCAAACTATCGCAAGCAAGACGCTTGATGGAAATTTTTCAAAATATTAAAAAATTTATGGATTGTATTCTCCGCAATTTTTCTTACTACATAGTGTAAAACAATTAAAATGCTATAAAAAAAATGTTTTTTTTTGTGTATCACTTTATTTTTCTAAATGCGGTATAATATGAAAAATAAGGGTTTTCGATGATAAATATAAAATCACAGCAAGAACTTACTGCTATTATTTTTTCACGCAAAAGAAATCGAATCATCTTTTGCAATGACAGTAAATCATGCAGGAAATAAGTCCCGTGTTCATCACATGCCTCTATAATAAAACCATTATATACTTAATTTATTTAATTTTTCGCAGATGATATCATCTTTTTTATTATTTTTTTTAATAAGTTCTTCAATTTCAGAAATTAATATATTAAGATCGCCAACGTTAGCGTTTATACTAAAAACATCCATTTCAATTATGTCAGTTTTATCACTTAATTCATTTTGTTTTTTTCTAGCATCGGTTTTATTTAACAAAGTATTTTTTTCATCTGGAAAATCTTTTTCATCTTCGTCTTTTATTATCACAAAATGTATTTGTTTGTTTTTAGCTTTCACGCTCATTATATTTTAACACAGTTGTTTATTTAATTAATAGTTTTTCTTAAATCATCTGGAATATTTTTGAATTCATTAAATCTCTTAGCGTAATCGCTCTCATATCGCGCAAACCGTGTTGGCAGCAGATCACTAAGCATATCATCCTTTACCCGAAATTCCTGCACCAAATCAAGCATAACATACCGCTAACCACGTAAATATGTGCGAATTTGGTTTAAGATATTTGTGTATGTAATAAGACCTAATTTGCATGCAGATTTTTTGTTTTCAAATTTAGGCTCAATTTTTTTTCTCCAGCGTTAAGAAAAATACCAACACCGGAAATTATAAGCAAAAACGGATTTAGGGCCATTGGGAGATAAGCAACTAATTTTTAAAATTCTGCCGTAATAAAGATAAGCGCGTTTTGCGCAGTAAGTTCTCTTTTTGTAAAAATTTTAATACGCGATTAATTCGCGGCGATCATCTTCGGGTATTGAATTAGATATATGATTAAAGTCAATGACATCTTGTTTGTCAATTTTTTTTCACTGAATCCACAAAAGAATTTTCGGGTCATTATTTAATAATATTTTTATATTTTTTCATGTTAGTGTGTCATACCTATTTGCAGCAGCGGCATCTTCAACAACTTTTTTGAAGTTAGCGTTTTCTGGTTTGTTTAAAAAGTCTCTGTATTTATTAAATTTAGCAGAGTTTATATTTAATAACTCATCTTCCTTTTCTTTTGTGTAAACATCTGTTGCAACATAATCAAATGTTGCTGAAGTTGTTGTAATGTCATTTACATTTTTACTAAGTTTGTTTTCATTTTTATCAATAAACTCAGTTGCTGCTTTTATACGATTAAGTGACATTTTTTTGGTAACTAGTCTTGTTCTAATAATTGCATATGATGTTGCAAAGTCTGTAAGAGTTTTTTTCAGATGCAGCTGCAAGTTATGCAAGGACTATTTCAGATGGCCAAAGATCTCTGATTTTAATTTTAAGTCGCTGCTCAATTAATTTAACTATCTTTTCATAGTTGTTATTGCTTACAAGATTTTTTATTTTTTCTAGATAATTTTTTGTTTGTGCTTCTTCAAGCAATTCCTCTTTGATAGATGTATTTGCAGAATGTAATGTAGAAAGCCATTGTACATTTGTTAATATTGCGCTGATATTATCAACAAGATTGTGTGTGTTGTCATAAAGCACAGATTTTACATAGTATTCTATTTGGTAAATTGCGTACAAGCTATGAAAATACTTACATAATCATATTTTGTGTTTTTATTTGCAAATGATTCAACAAATATAAAATAAGACGTTGCCAAATAATTTATATAATTTGGTGAATTATCACTATCTTCTATTTCTCTTAAAATTTATGCTAATGTTTGATGTTTCATCAGTTGCTGGGTTAACATAACCTGTTTCATCAAACGCTGGCACATCCGATGGCATATCTACTGTATGATTTGAGCTGGAAAACAAATCTGTTAGAGAAATACCTGTTTTTAACGACGAAAGATCAATTAATCTTTCATAATTTTTGTTATATATGCATGTGAGACATGGACCCTAACAGCAGAAATAGAGAGAAGAACAAATGCCTTAGAGATGAGATGTTATCGAAGGATCCTGAAAATCTCATACTTAGACCACGTTTCTAATGCGGAGGTGCGCACTAAAATCCAAGGCGCAATTGGACCTTATGAATATCTGCTCACCACTGTAACGAAACGCAAACTAAGATGGTATGATCACGTCTCACGCTCAACTGGCCTGTCAAAAACAATCATGCAGGGCACAGTGAGAGGAAAGAGAAAACGAGGCAGACAGAAGAAAAGATGGGAAGACAATATCAAAGAGTGGACAGGCATGGACTTTGCAAAGTCCCAAAGAGCAGTGGAGAACAGGGCGAAATGGAGAGAGATTGTCGCAAAGTCATCAGTGGCGCCCCATATGACCAGCAAGGTTACGGGAGAAATGAAATGAAAATGAAATGAATTTTTGTTGTCCATTATTTTGATTACCTCATTGTAATAGTCATCGTTGTTAACTCGTTCTAGTTTATCAGCGCGAAATTATGTTTCAAGCTTCCATTTAATTGTTGATTTAATATCAGTTAGCGCAGCAACATCATCACAAAATTTCTTTTTATCTTCTTCTGACAGTCTATTTGTTGTTTCTTCTATCCTATTTACTGCTTCCAGCGATGTGTAGATTTCTTCTTTTGTACATTTACTGTCGCTGGTTTTAAAAGATGTTACTAATGCTAGGTATGCTGTCGCTAAAATATCTACATCATCATGTTCATTATGAACAGCAAGCGCTGTTTCAATATTTTCATAATCTAGCCCGATATCTTTTAAGAGTCTTCTTCTGGAAAAATACTCTCTGAGATCTTGTCGCTTAAATAACGCATGCCTTTTTCTTGTTGCTTTATCATCAAGACATTTTGAATTACTTCTATGTTTTTCATCTCGCCGCGCTTTTTTTTCTGTCCTTATTGTATTTTCGCCCGCTAACTGCTTTAGATTGTGTAATTAAATGATTATTTTTTGGTTAAATTCCAGGATAACATCATATAAAAAGTTTTCAATATCTTTTTCTTTTTTTATTCTTGTCTGATCTGTACAAAATTTAATCATTACATCATGCCGGTCTAATTTATCTCGAAATTGGTTTGCTCTCATTGCATACACTGACAAATAATTAATTTCGTTTTCATTACCATCTGTTACCTTTCCTGCAATAACATTTCGCTTTATTGTGTCCAAATCCTTTAGCTCCTTTATTGCAGTATGTCTGTAACATCTGTTACCAGCTCAACGTTAGGATTAAAAATTGTATTATACAAATCTTTGGCTAGTTCAACTATTTCATTTGGTTTTTCTTCAGTCATTATTTATTTATTTTACACTAAATCGTCTAACGTATAATTCTGAAAACATGTCAAACCAGGATTAACTGGTTCAGATTTTAGCACAGATAGCCTAAACGATTTGTATTTTTTGTTGCAATTGGTTCTGCAATCAAGTACTCTTTAGCTGTGTTGCCAATATACTGGCCTTTTGCTGAATAAATTACAACGCCGGTTGTTGCAAAATTATCATTTGACGCTTCAAGCTGCCAGTCGTAAAAATCTTTCAGCATTTAGTTGGCGACCACGCAGCATAAATTTCCAGATTGTAACAGGACTAGGACACTGAATTGCAATCCAGGCTCCTGCGCCTTGTCCATTTGTTGCCCACTCATTAACATTCACAGAAGAAGCTAAATGCCAGGAAAACACATACATGGCCAATAATTTGGATAATTTGATGATGCTGTAACAACAAATCCAAATCGATTATTTGTTCCATTTGTAATTGGTGTAATATGTCCAGAATTATTGTTAACGCGTTTTATTCCAGCTGCAGCAATTGAATCAACATATGCTTTATTTGTTACATCTTGTGGATCTAACGGAAGATATGTCGTTGTAATTTTATTTGAAACCAAATTCAGCGCGCCAGTTATTGTGCCGCCAGTTAACACAAGTGCGTATTCGTTAAGATGCTTCTTGTGAACAGCACATGTTGCATCATATGGTGCACTGAGATTTGAAATTATGTGGTTGCTCATGTTTAGCTATCCTGTTAATGCTCCACCTGTTAACGGCAGCGCTTAATCATTAAGCTGTTGCTTGCTAACCGCATATGACAACGCTGCTGGCGGATATGTAAATAGATTTGTTATTACTTTGCCTCCCATGTTAATTGATCCTGTCATTGTGCCGCCTCCTAATTTGAGACATACATTGTTAATTTCTGTTTTTAATTGGCTGTAACTTACCGCCTTAGTATCTGCTGGTGGATAAATTGTTGGTAGTCCACTTATTGTAGCGCCTCCGCTAAATGTTAAGTTTCCTGTGATTGTTTCTCCAATTGTATTTACTTTTACAGAATATACCGTATTTAGCTGGTTTAAACTTACTGCCTGAGATATTACACCGTTTACAGGTGGGTAATCTGTTTCTAAATGTGTTATTCTATTTGTATTCGTATCAAGGTCGCTTGTCATTATTCCGCCGTTAAGATTTAACTTGAACGCGTCGAGCGTTCGTAGCTGACCTAAACTTGCTGCCTGTGACGGGTTTACATTGGGAACTAGTGGGTATTCAGTTTCTAAATTTATTAAAAAAATTCCCTGCATGTTAAGATCACCAGACATTGTATCTCCAGATCGTGAAATTTTTTCAAGAATTTGTTGATTTAGCGCGGGGTCATCATATTTTTCACCTGCTGTTCCATTGGATGCACGTGACCCAAGAATTGTTCCAAATTTTGTGTACTAGCTCATTATTTGTTATATATTGTATACAATTTAGAGTATAAACAATGTCTAAAAGAACAGAAATTATAAATTTTAATACACCAAATTTAATTACTCAAAAACATAACAACCACTTACCAAATTGTCATTATATTATTGTTTTTTCGAACAGGTTGTGGAAAAACACATATGCACCTGAATCTTTTAATAAATGACGGCTTTGCTTTTGAAAAAGCATATATTTACACGATAAATCCAAACCAGGATAAATACGAGCTTGCAAGAAAATACAACGATATAATGACAAAACAATTAGGTGCTGAGGAGGATTTTTTTAAATTATATCTAAGCCAGATGAAATTCCCCCCCCCCCCCCCCCCCCCCCGTTGATCAACTTGACACATCAGAGCGTACAATTATTGTTTTTGATGATATTCCATTTGATAAAAACGAAATAGCAAAGGTAAAATCAAATTTTGCGTTGTCGCGAAATAAGCGCTGCAAAGTTGTTTATCTAGCACAAGGTTACCACAACGTTGATACGGCGAAATGCAGGTTGTGTGATTCTTTTGCTTGTTTAGATAAGAAGGATATTGAAAACACTGCAGAAGAACAAGGTGGAGTTGAAAAAAAACTTTTTTCCAGGTTATATCACGCAGCGACTGATAATGATATTCACAGCTGCCTTTTTTATGATAAATTTCCGTTCAATTCGCGGTTAATGTTTCTAAAAAATCTAGATAAATACTTGCATGTTTCCCATTGAGGGTTTTTGAAATTTAATAATATCTTAATAAAATAATATGAACAATAATAAATTGTTACGTGCGTTAATTGAAAGCAGAAAATAAAAACTTCGCACAGATATTTTACGTTCACGTCTCACAAAACTCGATGAAGAAAAAGAAAGTGAGCGGTTTTTTACGCCAGATACAGATATTATTTTAGGAAAAAAACCTAGAAGTTATGAAACCAGCTGAGGAGCAAGCTCGTCGCGCTGGTTTCCGAGGTATAATTGAGCAGAAACATAGCGATATTATGGAAAAATTTAATAATCAATCATTAAAGTTAAGTTTACAATTAAAAAATACAAAAGAAACCTTAGATAATTTAAAAAAGTTAAGACAGCAAATAGAAACTGGAGCTGTTGGGGAAGATGTTATCAAGGAATATGTAGAAACTTTTTTTAAAAAACATAAAAAGAGAATTTCAGAAATGGGAGATATGATAGATGCATTTAAAAAAATGATTCGTGAGCGAGAATTAATTAGAAAAAACAACGTGGTGAATTAAAAAAATGTTAAGATGAATATGCTAAATTAGTTTCTTTTGGCACTGAACAAGGAAGACAGATGGAAATTGAAATTCAACGTCGTGAAGAGTATAAAAAAAATCAACAAGAAGAATTAGAAAAAGCCATAAAATTATACGAGGATTTGTCAGCTGAGTTTGTAAATATTAGGTTGCGAGAAGCAGAATTAACAGACGAAGTTGAAAAATTTGGATCTCCTGAGCAAAATGTAATTGCGCGTTACAAAGCTGAATTAGATAATGTTAATGGAAGATATCAGGATTTATCCATGGCAACTGATGAACAAATGAAAGAACTTCGCAGTGAATTAAGTGCTGTAAACAAGCAACGAGGTAAAGTTGCTAATGATTTCCAGCAATAGCAGATATACATGACGAGCTTCGAATATAACAAAACACTTAAAAAGGAATAAGATAGTCGAATACAGCAGCAAGGTCAAGTTGGAAGAGTTTTAAAAATGTATTCATCTCGCAGCTAGATGGTTAATAGACTTAATTTGTTAATTTCATCAAAACAGGCTGGCAACAGCGGCTTGGAGATAAACAACGAAATTGTTGACATATTAGATTATTTAAGATCAATAGGTTCAATAACAACGAGTGAATACTCAACGCTGCATCGAGATCTTACAGCATAAAAAAAATCAAAAGATTTTTCTGCAGAAACTCTTGATTTTCCGTTTTTAATCTCAATGTTTTAAATAATGAGCTCATTTTACTTGCTTTTTGACTCCAAAGAGATTTGTTACACAGACTCGGCAAATTTTTCTTTGTCATATAATCCACCAATTATACTTGATTTACACAAAAAATATAAAATCGGTCTTTTTCCGCATCAATGTGGAATTCAATTTTTAATATAATTGAGGGAGAAAACAATGATTTCACATACTCAAGTGGTGCGTGGTTGCACATTAAGATACCACCTGGCGCATATAATATTACTGACACAAACACAACAATAAAATACTTGTTAACACAATCCGGCGTTGATCCAGATAATTTTAATTTAAAACCAAATTACAACACGCTACGAGCTGTTTTGACCCTAAAAAATAATTTTATGTTCGATTGTTCCACAGATACCACAGTGAAATCGCTTCATGGATTTAAAAAAAAAGATCGTTTTGGCTCACCAGTTGTTGCAGAAGCTAGATTTGATGGAGACACGCTTATTGATATTAGCGAAACCTCAGTGATAAACATAAACTGTTCTATCGCGTTAGGATCTTATTCAACAAAAGAATCCAGAGAAAAAACAATTTATTCATTTACCCCAAACGTTGTTCTAGGTGGACTTATTGAAATTATTCCGCAAAAAATGGCATATTTTCCAATACAATCTGAAAATTATATCACGGAAATCAGGATGTGGTTAACAAATCAGTCTGAAAAACAGATTAATTTAAATAATGAACGTGTGACATATACCATAGAAATTCTCGAGAACTAATTGATTTTAATCAAAGAATAAAAAATAATGAAACAACAATTTACTCCACGAAAAAAAATTAGAGGTGGGTTTCGAGGATCACTTGTTTCACGAGTTGGATCTCTTTTTTCATCTGCTGCTTCTAAAGTAAATCCAATAGCGTTAAAAGCTGGTGAATCTTTTGCAACAGGTGCTTTATCAGCAGCTGGAAGCGATGTTGGTCAAAATATTGCGAGTAAAATATCACCAGTAAGTTCTCCAAAACCGGTGACAATGTCACGCGCTGATATTCGTGAGGTTATGCATGATTTAGCTCCAAATGCTAAAGCAGAACGCGCAATGGTTTCTACGGCACGTAACCTGTTATCACCACAAGGCGAGCAGATTTTAACTAGATTAAATGCCACGCCTGCTGTTGACCAAAGTCTTTTGGTTGGAATGGGTGTAAAAAAATCTAAAAAAACGCAGAAAAAAACATTAAAAATTTGTAATTTTATCGAAAATTTAAAATATAAACATGTCATCGAAATATTATTTTAAAAGAGCCGTTCGACAAGGATACAGAATAAACTGAATTTGAATACGCTGAGTATCTTGACGATAATTCAAGCGAATCAAAAAAATCAGGACAGATAATGTTTAATACACGAGATGAGGATATGTTTTTACTGCCAGCAAAAGGATTTATTGAAGTTCGTGGGACGGTTGTGCAATCAATTGCGGCAGGTGATCCTACCGACCCATATCCAGCAGGAGCTGATGTTGCGCTGCAAAACAAGGGATGGTCACTTTTTGACACAGCAACGTATCAATTAAATAACCAAATAATTGAGTCCATTGCGCCATATCTTCCTTTTGCAAGCACAATGATGAATGTTGTTGCGTTTTCCGATCATTATTCGCAAACTGCGGCTACCAATATGATGTGGTTTCGAGATACCGCGCTTGGACATCCTCTTTCGCGAGAGTTTCCAGTAGAACATCAAATTGCTGCGTCTGCTGACGATCCTGCTGCTGTTGCAGCGTTTATGCCAATTGTCAGGCGACTTTGTTTGTATTATGGAATTACATCTCCTGTTGCGGGAGCAAATGACGCTGGAACGCTTGCAAATATTCGAGCAACGTTAAACACGCTTGCATCAATGTTTGGTATTGCCGCGCTAGCTGGTGACACAATAGCAAATTCAACAGCTAAATTAAACGAAATATTTAACGTTATGCGACGAGTTCCAATGTACAATGAAGGTTTTGCTAAACGAAAAGCTCTTTGTAATAACGGGACAATCATATCAATGTTTTTGCCGCTGGCAAGTATTTTTGGTTTTTGTCGTGATGTAACAACTGTATTGCGTGGTCTTAAACATAAAATTATTCTTAACAGAGATTCTCAGTTTAAATACATTTTTGCGATCAGGAGTTGCGCCAGCAAATAATGCTGGTCAGTTTAAAATTTCTCATTTATCTCTGTGGATACCGCGAATAACCCCATCTGTGTCAAAACAACTGGAACTTAACACAATGCTGGAAAATTACTCACGAAAACTTTATTTTGAGCAAAATAGAATTATGAGAACACCTGGATCTACAAACGCGTCAAATTACACATGGAGAATTAGAAGCACACCTGCAGAACAACTACCACGTCATATCTATGTTGCATTTCAACTTGCTGATCGTGATAATACCCAAACTCGAAACAATCAGGTTTTTGATCATTTTTATCTCAACAACATGTATTTAAGAATAAATGAATAATGTGATTTTTCAAAAACACGAAGAAATATTTATCAAGCTTACATGATGCTTGCAGAGGCCATGCAAAAATATCAGGATACAAATACAGGAATGCAAATTTCCAAAGATGAGTTTAGAACCCTTTATCAAATATTTCACTTTGATGTAAGCAAGCAAACCGAACCATTTATAGCATCCATGGCTGAAATTGAGTTAACGTGGTCACTTGGAGCTGAATACAGCATGGCTGCCCCTGATGGTCTTGGAGACCCAAATTATAATGTTTTGCTCTTATAACATCTGACAGATGTATTACCGTTGACGCAGTGTCACAAAAAATGTCAGTAATAATTTAACCTAGAAACCCTGGAAAAGCTGCGCGCCTCTCGAGTTTTTAAAAAAAAAATTTATTTTTCTTGTGAAAAAATCTTTGTTTTTTTATCAAATCAATTAAAATAATGCCACCTCGAAAAACAACTCGATCGCGTGGAAACACACGAGTTTAAGGGGGTTTCAATAGGACCAGCTGTTGCGGTTATGATAAAATCGATTTTACCAAAGGCATAACCTATACTCGGAACACTTGGGCTTTCAGCCGCATCAGACCCAATATCCGGGGCAGTTGAAAGAAAAACATCTGGTCGCGGAGTTAAACGACGAAAAACTGGTCGTGGTATCAGGGTTGTAAAATAATTTTTTTTTATCAAATTGGTTGAAATAATGCCACCTCGAAAAATAACAACAAGAAAACGAAAAAACGCACGCGTTTCTGGGGGTTTTATTGGCCCACGGCTTCCAGGTGTTGTATGGTCAATACTCCCAGGATTGTTTGGAAATATTATTGGTAAGGGTATAAAAAAATAAAAAAAAAAAAACCGAGGTCAAGGATTATTTTTTCCAGGAACGACTCCGAGGCGAGTATAGCTCGCTCAGTGAAAATAACTAAGATGCTATCTCATTCATTATCAAACTTTGAAATAGAAAAAATGTTGTCTTCAGTACCTGGTTTTGCTGGGGTTTTTTTTCTCAAAAGATAAGATTCCTAAAAACCGCGGCGCAGTTTCAGAAAATACAAGCTGTGTGATAAATATCCAGGATTTTAACGACGGCTCAGGCACCCACTGGGTTGCGTTGCACAGAAATAATTTTTTTGACTCATTTGGCATATCTCCATGTGATGCTGTGAAAAAGTTTGTCTCTGGAAAAATTAATTACTCATCAACACAGCTGCAGCCGGTTGGAACAAATCCATGTGGCTATTACTGCGTGAAGTTTGTAAAACATATGAGCAAAAACTCGCGAGTTCCCACAAAATTTTTAGATTTTATAACACAATTTGATCCACATCCAACTCGCGCAAATAACATACGTGCTGTATCTTAACCTGTTTTTGCAAACAGAAAATCAAGATTTTCTGCATGAGTTTTCAGGTTAAATTTAATCTAACCACTACGTGTAGATATGGAAACACATTGCCTTAAGTGTCGTGTAAATACAGGAAACGAAAACACAGAAATAATTTCATCTCCGCGGCGAATGATGCAAAGTATTTTATTTTTATAAACTCGTTAAAATATAAAATGTGTAACGCAGATAGGATCTTAACAATCGAAGGAAATAAGGTTGTATCATATTGTAGCAAATGCTCGGAACAAAAAGTTATTGGATCATGTTTAGCACTTGAATCAATTATTAATGCTGAAAAGCAAGGAGGAAAAATTGATATCCATAAAGTAATTGGAAAACTTCCACGTCCACGCGGCGGATGGACATTACCAAGGCATAAATATACTGGTCCATGGAATCCGCTAAGTGAACAGATTGATGAAAACGATAATCCATTGCCTGGACAAGAGCCGTATAATCATGTTGACGAAATTGCAATGCGACATGATATTTGTTATCGAAATAACGAGCAGAATAAACACGGATGACAAAGAAATGTTGCGTGAGTTATCGGAAATTAAGCCACAAAATATGCGCGAGCAATTTGACAGACGAATTGTGCAGGAAATAATTGGATCAAAATATAAACTTGGGCTCGGAAATGCAAGCGTTTCTGGTAACAAGCCTCGACTTGGAATCAATTCTGGGCTCGGAAACTCTCAAGTTTCCATAATTAATTCTCAGCTTGACAATCTTGCGCGCGAACTTCATGCGACAAAAAAAAAGTTTCCGCGTCGCCGTGTAGTTGCAAATGCTGTCGATGATATATGGTCTGTTGATCTTGCTGATAGGTCTGAAATTACAGATGACACGGGGTTCGATATTTACTAGACGCAGTTGATATACAAAGTCGACTTGCATTTAGTCAACCCGTAAAAATTAAGATGGGAAATACTGTGATTCCTGCATTTAAATCCATAATTGAAAACAGCGACAGACAACTAAATAAAATCTGGACAGATCACGGCGTTGAGTTTTATAACAAACAATCTGAAAACTTTTTGGCGCGATTTAACATAAAAAAATTACTAAACAAGAAATGAAGGTAAGAGCGTTATGGTTGAGCGATTTAATCGTACGTTGCGACAAGCAATATCAAAACATTATACGGCAAACAATACAAATCGATACGTTGATGATCTGCAAAATATCATTGACGTTTATAATAATAGCGCGCACAGATCAATTGGAATGACACTACAATGCGCTGTTGAAAATCCACTTGCAGCAAATGAAAACCTATATCGAAGACATAAATTTAAAAAATATGATAAAGTTAGAATTTCTTTAACAAAATAAGTATTTGAAAAAGGTGCAACACCAAATTGGTCTGAGGAGGTATTTGTTATATCGCAGGTGTTGCATATAACATGACATATAAGCTTGTTGATCTTTCCGGTGAGGATATTTCTGGATCATTTTACGAGCAGGAACTTGCGCGGACCAATCAGAATGTGTTTATAATCGAAAAAATAATTGCAACTCGAGGTAAACGCAGTTTGGTAAAATGGCGTGGATACTCCAATGTTTTAACTCGTGGGTTCCAACGGCAAGCATTGCTCATTCAGTGAACAATGATAACTTAATTGTTTCTAACGAAAAATCTTGATTTTCAGCATGAGTTTTTGCGCGATATAATAACATCATTATAATTTTTTCATATTTCCGCGCACTGCTTTAACGTGAACCGGTTTACAACGCGCTAATACATTATTATTTTTCCCTCTGTGATAACACCACACGTGTACATGAGTGTGATTATTTTAGAAAAAATAAAATCAAATTTAATATTTTTTTGCCGCCCTGGAATCGATAAGTTAATAAAAGGCGTAACTCATTCACAAAAATTCGATATTAATCTGCGGTAAAATTAAATCGTTTAATTGGGTTTTTAACATGGTATTTTGCGTCGTAAACGTTTTTTTTTTTTTTTTTTTTGGTTTCTAGAAAACTCAAGACAAGTTGATGTTACGTTAAAGTAATTTTCCTCGTCACACTCGTCGCTGCGTTCAGGTGTATACGGTAATGCTCGCTCATCAGTATTTATCCACGAATCATCACGCGCCTGGAAAAGCTGTGCGCGCTTTTCGTGTTGTGTGTCTTTGTCTAAATCAATTTTGCTATATATGCTTGCCAGCAGAGCAAACATTATATTTTTATCAACGCATAAAAAATAAGATGACACAAATTCAATCAAATCTTACTGAATACTCAGCGGTAGCGTGCACGATAGAAAACCGCGTTGACCTTTATGAAGAAATTGCTGCGATCTTTGACAATGTTAATCGAAAAATATCTTTTGCTTTTAAGATACGATACGGTAACAGCGACAAGGTTTAATTAAACAAACAACAACGGTATTTATTTGCGCAGCACGGAGAAATTGCAGTTTGTTATGATGCGCGGTTACTTATGGCGTTTGCGCATAATTGCTTACCACGCGGCAAGCTTATAAAAATAATCTCCAAAATTTAAAAAAACCCTCAACTTAAACGCGTGGTAATTATATAAACAATGTTGGAAAACTCAACGGATTCCAATGTGATTTATGAAAAAATAAAAAATTTTATCAAAGAAAACTCTGGAGTTTGTGAAGCGCACAAAACAAAACTTAATTACCATTGGGGCATCTGAAATTGCAACCGCGTTTGGTATTAATCCATACAAAACACTAAACGAGTTAGCGCGCGAAAAACTCAAATAAAAAAAAATTCCAACACAATGCAGCTGGGGTTTGCTATTTGAAAACATTGCCGTTGAAGTTATCGAATTACAACTTGACAGCGCGGTAATTGGAAACAACGTTAAATTAAAAACCGATTACGGTGTGTGTTGCTTTCCAGATGGATTTATCGTGTTGGATAAGCAAATAGTGTTGCTGGAGATAAAATGCCCAATGTTACGGCAAGTATATAGAATTCCTAATTATAACACACCGCAAGTACTTTGTTAACTAGAGGTTGTAAATATCGCAGATTATGGTTTGTATGTTGATATTTGTTTTCGAAGATGGTCACGTGATAATTTAACCTTTTTGCCTGGATACAATACGGAATTACACAATGACAAAAAAATTTTGTCAGAAAAAAAAAATCCAATTGCGATAGGAATTGCAGGTGTTTATGAAATGTATGAGAGTGGGTGTTGTTGTGACCCGGTTGATTTTGGAGGCTGTGCTCGTGATGATTTTTTATTGTTTTTCAAGCAAATAGAAAAAAAATAATTATGGATAATATTTTTTAAAAATTTAAAAACTCAGGCAGCGCGGATTTTGAAAAAGAAAAATCAAGATTTTTTGCGCAACCCTGTTTTCGAGGATTTGTATGCTTTAAAATTTTGGAGATAAAATACACAACGGTGCATAAGAAAAACTACAGGAAAACATTAGAAACCGTTGTAAAATTACTGGAAAATGAAATTAAATGTATTCAAAAGTAATTTTTTGATGAAGTCGCTGTGATGTTGCTGAATTTTGTCTTCCATTTGCTATTTTTCTTATATTAGCATTATGAATCCCAAAGTAGTTTCCAGCTGTTTTCATGGAAGCAAATTGTAACTCCTCTCCGGTTTCTAAATTTATTGATTTTACGCGTCGTTTTCCAACAAGCTTGTTGCAACCTGTTTTTCCACGTTGTGTGTTTTCTTGCTGGGTAACAGCCTCAAGATTTTCAATGCTATTGTTTACCCGCACGCCGTCAATATGATTAATAACCATGTTTTCTGGAATAAGTTCAACATGGCATTCGTAAACAAAACGGTGTGCTAAATAACTTTTTCTATTTGTTCCAACCCGCAAACGTTAACTAGTAAATATCCAGAGTTTTGAACATTACCTAAACGCCGCACATTTGCACAATTTCTTATTTCTCCAAGCTCGTTAGATTCGTATTTGTTATAAATTTGGTGTCTTCTCCAAATTGCTTCATCAACTACAAATTGTTCAACTTTAGCGTTATCTGCCATAGTATACTAATACTGATTTCTCTAATAGGGGGTAAAAAAAAATAAGATATTGCTTTCTTTAATTGGACAGCAAACTTTTTTGAAAGAATGTGTTGGGCTTTCTAGACCATCATGTTAAAGAAATGCAATTATATATACACAATGCCAAGACTAAATTTACAAGATAAAATAAGAAGAGTTTTGCTAACACCGCGACAACGTGCAGCAGCATTTGGAAACTTTGATAAATCATTTGTTGTTGACAAACAGCATGTGCTAGGTGATATAACCCCGCGTGAACTTAAGCGTGTCATTGTAAGCACAGCACAAAATGAATTAAATAATCATCGTGTTGGAATTCGAATTAATGCACAAATTCAAGTTGAGCTTGAAAAAATGAACTTTTTGGACGGAAATTTGCAGGAAGAAATTTCTGGGCCGTTTCTTTCCTCAAAACAAAAATTTATTTACGCGCAACAAATATCACGGTATTTGTCAATGAAATCTATGAAGAAATGATGAGAAATTTGGAAAACTTTACCCGGGGTGGATCAGCATGGAAATTTATTAAATAAAACAAATTTTAATACACACATCGCGTTATAACCCGTTGCGCGGTGGAAACTATGTTGAGTTACCAGCACGAATACAAAATAGCAAATGTGCAATTAAATAATGATAATAAATGCTTTTTGTGGGCTTTCTTTCAGCAAAATTGCCACCAAAAATCATTCTGACAGAGTATCATCTTACAGGCGTTTCGAAGACATGATTAATCTTACCGGAATACATTTTCCGTTTGAAGAAAAACAAACACCACGATTTGGAAAACAAAATAACATGACAATTAATATTTTTGGGCTTACAACAACAAACAAAATTTATCTGCGGTATATTTCAGAGCACGCTAATAAAAAAACAATTAATATTCTCCTGTAAAAAAGCCCACTATGCATGGATAAAAAAATTTTAACGGATTAGTCAGAACACAATATAGCAAACATAAATCAAAATTTTATTTTTGTTACAGGTGTTTACACGGGTGTAAATCCCAAAAAAATCTTGATGATCACGCAAATTATTGCAAAAATGTTCAGGCTGTATAAATGCCGTCGCGTAAAGAATGCACGTTAGAATTTAAAAACATAAACAATCAGATGGTAGTTCCGTTTATTATTTACGCGGATTTTGAGTTGCTGTTGGAAACCATTGATGTTGTACATGGGTCACCAAATGCGTCCTGGACAACAAAAACACAAAATCATATTCCATGTGAAGCTGCGTATAAAGTTGTTTGTGCCGTAGACAGCCCCGCATCAAAGCCGCTACGTTGTTATCGCGGAATTAATACAGCAAACTGGTTAATTGAAAATTTAATTGCAGAAACCGAGTACATAAAAACAAAAACAAACGCGCACATGTTACCTCTCACAGCGGAACAAGAAAAAGATTTTTTAAACGCAAAAACCTGCAGCATATGCTCGCGCGAGCTTTTAGGCGATAAAGTTCGTGACCACTGCCATGTTACAGGAAAATTTCGTGGAGCTGCACACGATAAATGTAATCTACAATTTAAAATCCCGGATTTTATTCCTGTTGTTTTTCATAATTTACGTGGTTTTGACGCACATATTATCGCGCAGGCTTTTGGAAACCACAGAGATTTTAAAATAAAAATTTTGAAAAATATATGTCAGTGTCTCTTGGCAAACTGAGAATTATTGACAGCCTGCAGTTTATGTCAGCATCGCTGGAAGTACTCGTTGCGGGATGTAACAATTTTAGCAACCTTAAAGCGCATTTTGAAGGCGAGTTGCAATTTAGCGCAGCACAGTACGAGCTTGTAAAACAAAAAGGTATTTATCCATACTAGTATATGACTCACTGGGAACGATTTCAGGGAACATCGCTGCCTGATCAAAACGCATTTTATTCATCGCTAAGCACTGATGGTATAAGCGACGCAGAATATAATCATGCACAGCATATATGGTCTGAATTCAAACGTAAAAATCTTGGAGACTATCATGACCTTTATTTAGCCACTGACGTGCTTTTGCTGGCTGATGTTTTTGAGGAATTTCGCGGTGTTTGCAAAAAACATTATCAGCTAGATCCTGCATGGTATTTTTTATCACCCGGGTTAGCATGGGATGCAGCGCTAAAATTAAGCAAAGTTAAGCTGGATTAGCTGCAAGATCCTGAAATGTTTAATTTAATTGAAAAAGGAATTCGCATCGGAATTTCGGTTATTACAACAACAAAAAACACGCGGTTGCAAATAATAAATATGTGACTGGATATAATGAAAAAGCTCCAGTAAACTCGGCTGGGCAATGTCACAAATGCTGCCAACAGGTGAGTTTTCATGGATAACCCCGGATAAATTTCTTAATGAGACGGATAAAACAAATACAATGAAAAAAAATGCAAAATTCAAATTTTGGTTATTTTGTTGAAGCTGACATAGATTACCCTGATGAGTTGCATGATTTGCATAACGACTATCCATTTTGTGCAGAAACAATGTTAATTACCGATTATATGTTAACACACGAGCAGTTCAAGCAAAAAGAAAAGTATTCAATTGGCCTTAACATAGTTAGCAAGCTTGTACCTAATCTTAGAAATAAAAAACACGATATGTTATACATGCGAGCGCGCTAATGCAAGCTTGTGAGCATGGGTTAAAAATTTTAAAAAATTCATCGTGTGCTAAAGTTTAAGCAATCACGCTGGTTAGCTGAGTATATAAATTTTAATACGCAGCAATGCGCAGTTGCAAAAACAAATTTTGAAAAAAAAATTTCAAGCTAATGAACATCAGCGTGTTTGGCAAAACAATGGAAAACATTAGAAAGCGTGTAGATATTGAATTAATAAACAACGTTGCACGTCGTGATAAGGTTGTGTCAGATAACAGATTTGTTTCCATGCGAATATTTAACGAAAATCTTGTTGCTGTTCAACGAAGAAAAAGAGAAGCTAAAACTAAACAAGTCTGCATATGTTGGTGCTGCAATTTTGGATTTATCAAAAAATCTCATGTATGATTTTCACTACAATTTCATGGAGAAAAAATATCCTAATTCACAGATACAGACAGTTTGTGTTATGAAATACCTGACACACCTGATCTTTACAGCGGTATGTACAAAAAAAACCTGTTTGATCTTTCAGAATATCCTGTGTTAAGTGGATTTCACAGCGATGAAAAAAAAAAGTTATCGGAAAGTTTAAAGATGAAACCAACTTTGTTCCTGTAACAGAATTTTTTGGGCTGCGATCAAAAATGTATTGCATTAAACTTGATGATAAAAAAGTCAAAAAGCGCGATAAAAGCATTACAAATTATATTGTATATAAAGTTATTAATTTTGATGATTATAAAAACGCACTTAACGCGCACGAACACATGATACAATGACTGTGTTTCGATCACATAATCATTCAATTGAGAATGAAATTATAACTAAAATCGGGTTGTGTAATTTTGACGATAAACGTTTCTGCGTAGATGGTGTTAACACGCTTGGTAATTGTGTATAAGGGTCTAAGAAAAGAAACCATGGACGAGTTTCTTGAAAAATTAGGTTTCAGCGTGAAATATAAAAAAATTAATTAGACGATACATGTATTAAGGTATAATGAGCGCAAAAAATATATACGTTGAGGTGACAGATAAAAAACTAAAAACAATTTTATGTGATGACACGCCTATGATTGTCAAGCTGGCCAGAGAAAAGATTGGAAAGTATTTTAAAGTAAATCAGGTTAGGGCAAAATTAAAATTTTGCGAACAGTAGATTCTGATTACTTTGAAACAATTGAAACCATAAAAAAAACAACTTGATACCCAAATTAATAATTTATCAGATCCAATATCGCATGATAAATACACAAGAATTTCGTTTGATGAATTAAAATCATGTTATGCACCATGGGGTATAGTTAAACTCACAGAATTTTTCAAGCATGCAGAACCTAGTATGTTTGCTGATGCAGATGTTAAATGTTATCTTTTTGAATACGAAAGTAAAAATTATATCATTGCAAAAGCTACTACCATCACACTGCTGAGTGATGAGTAAGAAAGCAATGAAGAATATGACGCAGAAACCGATGTTTAAAAACAAATTCAATTAGATATTTATATTATTAATATCAAATGTCAGGTATTCAGTTTTATGAATTTTTTGGTCAGCTAATTAATCAGAAAATTGAGCAAAAAGAAAAATTTAATAAATCAACCTTCGTTAAAGTATCAAACAACAAACTAAAAAAAGTATTTATTAAAAATATACACGCGAGTTTTAAGCTCCAAGGATAAAAAAATTGAAAAATATTATATTACTAAAAAAGGCAATGTTAACTTAAATATTTTAAACCATATCATTCTGATTATTTTGATTTTCTTGAAAATTTAAGAGAAATTATTAGCTCCAAAGAATTTGTTTTATTAAATCCTATAAACACAAAAAATAAATTTGATAGACTAGATCACACAGCAATTACATTTAATAAATATGATATGCATTACATAGGTGGAAAACGTGTTACTCTCAGCAATTTTTTGATGGAGGCACAGCCTGGTAGGTTTATCAGCTCAAAGATAGATTTTTATGTTTATGAAAATAATATTATTGGAAAAGCTACAAGTATATATTTGTTAGATAATCATGATAAAAACGACTCAGATAGTGAAATAGATCCTAATTTGTTTAAATTAAAGAAAAAATACTATTATAATGAGTGAAATTTTGATTTAAAAATCTGATAATAAACGAAAAGAACTAATTCGCGAAGGTAATCCAGTAAAATTTTCGCGAGCGTTTTAGCGTCATAAAAGGCAGAGATGGTAAAACACAGCTGCATATTCGTTGTAAAAACTCGAATCTTGTTGCTAACCTAAAGGAGATAGCTAAAAATCTAAAAGCAAATACAATTATAATTTTACTGTTTTTACTAATGCGAGTGTTTATTTACCGATTGATATACATGTAATATCAGTAATATATTCACCATCTGGTTTGATATTTTTTTTAAATATTTCAAAACAGTAAACAAGATGTGTACATAAATGGGGTTGTTAAGTTGTATGTTACTGAGGTAAGTGAAACATATTCAATTATGCTACATGCTGAAAAATTGGATCTGAGTTATTAATTTAAAAAAAAAATTGGCATTTTAGTTGGTTTACACTAGTTAGTAGTAAGAAATAGTGGGGAGTAAACAATTAAATTTTTTTAAAATTTTTTTGAAATATTTCCATCATTCGTCTTGCTTGCAATAGTTTGCGAGCGGGAGCGAGCAAAGTGAGCGAGCAAGATTTTTTACGAGAGAGCGATAGCGAGTGAGTAAAAAATAGCTTGAAATGGAAATTTAAAAAAAAAAAAATTTGTGGGTTGTAGAATCCCCACTTTTTATTACTACTGCTTCATTAAAATAGAATGCAATTTAAATGTTTAATTTTTTTTCTCAACTTCCTACTGTTATTGATTTTTACTACTTTGGGTTCAAAACATTGTTGGGCACGGAGCCACAGCTGCTCAGTTGGTGGAGCACTGTGTTTCATAATCCAAGGGTCATGAATTCGATACTCATCCAGGCAAGCCCAGGTCAGCTGCCTTAAGGTGCCCTTGAGAAAGACAATTAGCTCCCATTTCATCGGCAAGATATAGTCAATAATGTATTGAAACTGCTGTTATAGCCAACAACAGAAAAAAATCACACACTGTTGGACTTGCATATGGATAATTTATATTTCATAGTATTGCATGGGTGTTGTATAAATGCATCTCTAGTTTGCTCATTTCTCCAGCTTTGTTTACATGATGAAGTCATACAAGTACAATGGAATGCTTATTTCACTATGATGGAATGCTCATTTTACATTTCAGGTCCCTGTGAGGAGTTTATATCGGTGATTTTTTTTCTGTACCTTTGCAATTAAGTTTAAGTCACGAGTGATACTTGTAGAATTGTTACATGTCTTTGAAGATGCACTTTTATAAAACTACAATATCATTCCTGAAGTAAGTTATTCTTTCCATACCGGTGTTTTATCTCGAGTCTCAGCCACTCCCCACAGTAGAGTCATGGAACTTAGTAAAAGAAGGCATCTTTGCCTTGTACCACCTGTGTAATATGTACAAGGACAGCCAGCCACCATATTTGCTTTTATTACGAAATACCACTGTGAAAAAGATTCATCACTTACTTGAGAACAGAGAAAGGGAAACTGAAGTTTACAGCTATATGGGGTTCCCCTGCTCCCATTGGTCTAAAAATGAAATAAAGCATGACTTAGATCAATGAAAACAGAGAATGGGAATGGAAGTTTACAGCTCTGCAGAATTCTGCTCATCTCATTAGTTCAGAAATGTATTTGAAAGAAGATAACTGGATTAGTGTATGATTAAGACCATTGTGAGGACGTGAATCCTTCCTGTTTGTCATACTCTTCTCAGGCAATGCCTTGTTTCCACAGTGGTACTTTGCAATAAAAGCCGATGAAATTTTCATATACATGTCAAGAGCAATTTAAGTAAAGCATGCTCATTGGATTTATCCCAGAAAAATGTGAAAACAACAGATTGTAAGTAATCATTATCTGATGGTATGACCTGACATTGAAAAGCAAAGATGTCAGTTATCCATTCTTGCCTGTATTATATAATGGTACGAGCCAGAAAAAAGGAAACACTTTCTAATTCTGAGCTCCTATACTTTAAAAGCACACCATCCTTATTCAACACGTATTTCACTATCATCTGTATTTGCACAAGCTGCTGACTTCATGAATAGCCGCAAACAGGACAATTGATGTCCAATAGACTGTGGCCTTTTTGGTTCAGTGTTGGATGCAGTATTACATCTATTATCAATGTCACAATGACATTAAGAATTTTACAACTGCAAGTTGCTTAGCTGATTAGGACTTGTATGCATTTTATGTTGAGCCAAACAAGAGGAAACACTATTTGTATGAACCAGATATTGTGGAATCTGATATTTGCATGTATGTTAACAATATTTACAATCAAGTTATAATTAGACAATATTTTTTATTCTAACGAGTGCTGCTGGTGAACATGTATGATACTAGTGATTGATGCTTTATCGAAATTTGATGCATACAGAAACTGAGTGCCAGTGAAAGTGCAACATCCTTGTTTGAACGTTTTTTCTAAGTATATTTTGTACAATAAGTAAATTTGGTTGCTCTTTAGTAATATACGTCCATCATAATAAACTTGGCAGAATTGAAAACTGATTTCCTGTCGAGCATATTCAACAAAATTCGTGAGTGCTTGTTATATGACTCAACACTTAAGCAAGTCAGTTGCATAATGTGTCTTAAACAAAAGTACTTCATTCAAGCTTGCTCTCCTTAACAACTCTTAAACAATTTTCTAAAGTTTTTTTTTTTTTCTAAAAGAAAATGTATTTTTTGCAAGGACACCAGCATGAGGCAAAAGACACAGTTGAAGAGGCTGTCTTGACATGAAATTGCAATAGAGGATTATTGCACTGCGTGTACATTTTAAGCTTAATCGAGAGAACAGTCACCAGTTTGTTGCTTCTGATTCAATACTAAACATTAAACCAATTGCAAAACATCTTTCTTAATATAGAAAATACATTGTAATGTAGTGCTGTGTTATATTGACACTCGGTTTATTAACAAAATGTCAAGTTTGATACTTTGCAAATTCATTTATCTAATTATGGTTTCTGTATAACAATGTCGGATAAGCATTAGAACACTAAATTAAACTCAGTATTTATCTCACCAACATGAGTATGGTGAGGCATAGGTAGCACTTGTCTAGTTGCAATGGTGCAGCAGCAAGAACCATTAAGTTTTGTGTTAAAGTTTTTGCAAGTCAGAACGGCTGGGGGGATATACTTTAAGGATGGTATGGAGGCGGGTGAGACACTGGGTTCTGCAGAACATTTGCTTAAGAATTTATATTTAGCTTGCATACCTTTGTCACTTTTCATGATGAAATTATGCATTGACATGATAATGTAATCATGATATATTACTACATAAGCAGTCTTTTGGAAATTTATGTCTTGCCTTGTAACTTTTGTTTTATTGTAGATAATGTCCATAATCATGACACGAAGAACTCTAATTTTGTAATTGTTTAAGAGTTAACCAATTGGAAACATCCCTTAGATGCTTTTGGAAACTGCATGTGCTTTATAGATTGAATGATATATTTATTTTACATAGGTCCTAGAATCAACACGGAGGTTAAGAGCTGCATTCAGGTCATTTTCACAGACACTATTAAATTGCTTGCGATCCAACTTGCGTTTTATTTTATTTTTTAGTTATTTTTTATACGTCCACTGTTGTGGCATCTGTACATTCATCTGTTACCTTGTTTTTTTCCACACAATAACTAGTTTTACACTCTCTACTTCTACTAAACTTTGTAGATGACTTGCACTTAGAGTTAGGAAGAAGCTTGTTTTGTCGGTAAAAATGTTTAAAGTCAGGGTCACTGACTGTCAGAACAAAAATGGTTTCTGCACAATAACATAAGTTCGACACCACAGACCTGGACGAGACTTTATGAGTGGCCTGCACTTGTGCTAAGAAAGATGCTTGTCACTTTTGGGGTCAAGAGGGCCAACGCCAATGTTACTGTGACTGAAAGACATTGTTTTTTTCTTTCTACGTGTACTGGTCTTAGACTAGAAGAGCTTATAGGAGGTTCTTTCGTCTCACTCTCTCTCTGCCCGTTAGCACAAGTTTATTATTGCTAATCTTCCTAACCTACTTCGAGGATTGCCATGAAACTTTACGCACTCATTCATCACATGGTCTTGTTGGTTGTAAAGGAAAATGGTGCCACTCGAACACACAATATGACCACCAGAGCAGCCATCTTGAAAATCTTGTTATCGCTATTCCCGAGTGGATGGTCATATCAACATTAGGTTCTCACTAACAGACTTCTTATGATGTCTAGTTGGTCCTAAATGAAAATGGTGCCGATCTGACGTTCAGTATAGCAGCCATCTTGAAAATTTTATTGCTACTCCTGAACAGAAAGTCATATTGACATCGCGTTTTCATGAGAAAACTTATGATGTCTAGTTGGTTCTAAATGAAAATGGTGCTGATCTGATGTCTAATATGGCCACCACAGTGTTGCTTTGGTCCCAAAGTTTAACCTTCCTAGGTGGAGGAGAGTTCATTAACTTTTTACAATCTGTTACGCTTGGCCTGTGAACAGCATATCTTAAACTGTCTAAATGTAATAGAATGCATGAAAACAATTGAAGATTGATGATCAAACTTAGAGTATATGTTTCATTCTAGTCCATAAATACATGAACAAATTGAGGTTAGCAAGTTTTAGGGTTTTTTTGCAAATTGTCTAGATGTTCTAAAAGTAGTAAAAAAAAATAAACTTTGAATCCGATTTAGTGCTACCCTCCTTCCCCACTCTGTCTCTCATAGAATTTTCATAATTGTAAATCTCATCATGAATTAATAGTACAAGTGCTCAATTCAGTGCATAACAATAACAATAGGTCCTTGTGTTGTTGTTATCAGGGCTTTACAAATCAGCTTGCCAGACGTCAGGAACAAGCTAAAATTACTCTCGGGCACGCTCCCGTGGGCAAGGCGAAAAAATGCAGAATGAGAGAGAGGTCATGTTTAGTTTGTAATGCTTTATGTTCTGCAATTTTAATACTCTATGGTCTTGCCACAGTACGTATATCAGCACCTTTATTTGGGGTTTACATGTATCATATTCTTCTTTTCCATAACTGTATACAGTTTCTTTTAATCTGTCGAGCCCTGACAAAGTCTGTCATTTTCATTTTGTAGTCTGTTACATGATAATGTGAATAGTTACCATTTGAAGCAAGTTTTGTCAAATAGGTAATCAATATTTATATTTTAACTTATCAGTTACATTTTAATCAAAATATCTGTTATGTACGTATTTGAGATTCGCTGACTTTCAAGTCATAACCTAGACATGAAAATTTCGTGAACTCTGATATGTGCCGAGCTTCCCAACTCTAAACAGTCAGCTTCTCAAAGATTATCTTGATGCATGTCGCCGATTTTAAGGTGATTAGGTCATACATGTTAATAATATAACTCGTGTGAGATTTCATTGACAGGTGTGCTTCAAAATAAAGGTCCTCATCGATAATGATTAGCCTTTTCGATTTCCTTAAATGCGTAATCAATCTACCGAAAATCTAGCACGACAAGCAGTGTTTATCATCTAGTATCTGATTACAGGAGGCCGATAAATACTTACTGTTTGGCAAATAAGTAAACGAAAACAAATAAGTGTTCTCAAATCCTTCTCAAAAGTTGGTTTGTCAAAGATTGTTTTGATGCATGTTGCTGATTTCAAGGTGACTAGGCGATAATTTTTAATCAAAAGGATAAAATAAGTGTTCTCAAATCATTCAATTGTGATTATAAATAAATTGTTACAAAAAGGCTAGCTTTCATTATTGTCGAGGTTAGTCTGGTAGCATATCTAGGCATAGGAAAGTAAACTTAAAGTTTCCACAAACAAATCTAATAAACCTGTTTCAAAGAAAAACAGTTGTTTAATTTTTCTGGTCGGGGTCTTTTGCCTAAAAACATCTCTCTCTCTTTCTCTTAAAACTCTAGCTATTTCCAAAACCCTTATATAGTTATCTATCTATATACATGCATATGTGTGTGCATTCTAACCCTTCCTTTTCTTCTCATGTACATATCTATTTTCATGTACTATTTACACATATCTTATTTGACAACTTTAATTATTGGCGTACGGTTGTAAGGTATAAACAAAGATAAAAAGAAAACAAATTCTTTATTTTAAAATTAATTTTAACCCTATTTCCTTAAAATATCCCATATTATATTTTACCTAATGTTTTAATTTTAGCTGTGATATTATGTTATCATATAATGAGGCAAGTTCAAATCTCCCAAAGGCAAGTTCAATTTTGAGTCAATTTGTTTTATTAATAATTATATTTCTCATTTCCCAACTTGATGGTAATTTATGATTGTGTCAATAAATCCTCACAAATACTTACTCGTAATAATCATTAAGTTGTAAAATAGTGCCTGAGGTGGTGTTTTTGGCAGATATCTTAAAATTTGATTTTTATAAGATTTGAACATTTAAGCTCATATATCAGTCTGTCTATAGTTTTAACTTAAGATAAATTAGTTCCTATGCTTTTAAATGAATATCTTCTCATGTTTTTGCAAGACAGGAATAAAAAAAGAATTTTTTTTAAGGTTCTCAGATTGATGGTACTCTCTGAGTGTGTGTAATTTTCCTCACAAGGACGTCCTCATAATGATGGTAAAGAAAGAGAAGTCCGCATATTGTTAAAAGAGAGATACAGCAAAAATAGAAGTGATAAAGATATAACCTGAACTGTAGCTAAGAAAACATTCAATTTTCTAACCTATACTTTCATTCCTTCTTATGATACTTGAAATGTAGTCATATGTCAAGGTCCTCACAAGTATATCAATACAAGTATGTGTGTGCATGTTTACTTTGCAAGCATGGAATTAGGTATATTGGTCTTGGCTTTCTGTTGTTACAACAACTCTAGCCAAGATAATAGATTTGTGGAGATTTTCTCAATGAGGAAAAACAATGTATTGCTTCCTTTATATATATATATATATATATATATATATATATATATATATATATATATATATATATATATATATATATATATATATATTCCTCTTTTTCACCATACTAGTAATATTAAATGATGGTAAAATCTTAGCACATTATAGTGTAACCAGCCCAGATGACTATCTCAATAAACTTAATATCCATTACAGAATTTTGTAAATGGCCTCCAGTATTTATATAACTGATGAAGATTCATGGAGGCGAAGTCATATGTAATGGTATAATTAGGTTTACTGTGCATGCATATCGAGTGTTATTTAATTACTGGTATTCAACAAGTGCACAAGACTGGTTTGTGTTATTTTGATACAGATGATATGTAGAAAGATTATCCGAGTATGTTATATATATATATATATATAGATATATATATATATATATATATATATATATATATATATATATATATATATATATATATATATAATGACACAAACATGTATAAGGGTGCAAATACAAAACAGTTACTCAACTATTCGAGCTAAACAAGCTCTTCATCAGGGGAAGAAACAATTTACATCCACAAAATAAACACTAAACACAAAAGCCAAGAGAATTTCTTGACTAATACATTTTTCAATGACAGGGAAATAGGCAAACAAAGGATAAACAATAGAGGAAAGAAAGAAGACAAAATTAAAAACCGGTCTAAAACGGGTAAACTACATATCTATGTTATGCTGCCATTAGCCCAACAAAGTTGTGTAAAACAATTCAAAGCAGTGTGTATCGTGCCTATCACGCAGAGGACCAAAGTGATTTGACCTAATTCTAGGCTGGGAACAAAGGTCTGATACCATGCGTACCGAAATATCAACGTCGTCATCAAAATGTGCAAAAGAAATTATATCCCTTTAAAGTTATGCATGGAGGTACTAAGGAAGTATGTCAAGAGCATGGCATAGCAGGATAATGGACAAGAGTTCAAATAATAATAATAATAATAATAATAATAATAATAATAATAATAATAATAATAATAATAATATATAAAAAAAATAATAATAATAATACATGTAAAGAGTTACGGAATATTTACTTGGATAAATATTATCGCACAAAATGCGTACATCTGATACACTGATGCCTGGCTGTAGTGTTGATAAGACTGCATTAGGAAGGTTAGACTTTTTCATTTAGGACGAACTCCCCATGAGTTTTCAATTGAAGTATCCAGTATCGTTCCTTACGTGTGTGCTCTATATCGGTCCACCCCAGGTTAGAATCAATCGGTAGCATCTCGAGTGACTCGACTGAATGCCCAGTCGAGTTGTAGTGGTTGGCGAGTTTCGCGTTGATTTTGTTCCGAATGTGACTCTTGTGGTTATTCATTCGTTTTCTGAAATCAACGGTTTTGCCAACATATAGAGTGCCAGATGTCTTGCAAGTTAGAAGATATATTACATTTTTGCTTCGACATCCTAAGTTCTGAGTGATAATGTAGCTAACTCCTGTCGTCGAACTTCTGAACGATTTTGTCTCGGGCATATGTTTGCAAATTAGGCAACGCTTGTCTTTGCAGCAATATGTGCCTAAATCTGTGGTCTTGTTTGAAGTTATCTTGGCACGTACCAGATGGTCCTTCAGATTTTTAGGTCTACAGTACGCAACCATAGGAACTTCTTGAAATATGCCCTTCAGATGTTCGGAGGATTAAATCTGGTTCCAATGCTTCCGAATTATCTGTTGTAATTTTGGGGCGTCGGGGTGGAAAGTAACCACGAAGGAGACGCGTTTGTTGGTTTTCTTGGTTTTATATTTCAGGAGGGCTCCTCTATCGAGGAGTCTAGTTTTGTTAATAGCCTCCTTGATCTAGCTATTTCTGTATCTTCTCCTGCTCAGGTGCTCCTTGAGCTCTCTAAGTCTCTTTTCAAAGGTAGCCGGATTAGAGCATATGCGTTTGGTCCGAACGCACATACCGTAAGGAAGATTTTTATTATATGCTGGGGGTGGCAGCTAGATACTAGTGAGAGTCAGTTGGTTTAGAATACAGGTCAGTTTCTATGTTCCCCTCCAGGAGGGTAGATTGAGTATCCAAAAAGATTGGACCTGTGTGATGAATGCTGGCTGATTCGGACCATGGCTGATTCAGATCGTGGCTGATTCAGCCCAAATTACGGGCTGATTCGGACCAAATGCCAGGCTGATTCGGACCATGTGAAATATTATTAAGTTTCGTCTTGGATTTAAAAGTAATATTTACATTTGTTTAAAATATGATATTTCTCATTATTTCCTAGGTACTTTCAGCGGTCCAAATCTGCATTTAATGAAACAATCCCCGATTTTACACGAGATAATGACATTGTTATATATAATGAAATGAAATGATGTAAGACTGTTCACCTCATGCACCTTTGTGCAAACTTTAAATAGTTTACTTTATTGTATTGTGAAATAATAAATTAATAACACCGAAAAACAATCGTGAAAACAATGGCCATGTAGTTAATGTGTTTTCGTCTATATATATTGGTTAAGTATGCTAATGTTTTGGTTAGTTTTTTTTTTCGTCTCTATATACTGGTCTGAGTAGAATTTATCTTTATACTAAATAAACCTTATATACTAAAACAATGAGCACCGTAAGTTATTTTTAATAGCTGAATGTATAATTTATTATTTAATTGTATGCACATTATTATTGAAAGTGAATTGACAAAACCCGCTTGATCAACGCCGCTATAATTAAAGCACTATTGATGTCATTTGCCAATTTTCTGAATTTAATACCATTCTATAACACAAAATATAATGCTGGCTTGAAATATCTTTGTGACCTTTGGCTATATGTGTTTAATATAATAAAATATCTATTCAGAAATCAATATTTAATGGCTTGAATATGTGCTTTAAATGAAATATTTTCAGATGTTTAAAAGGTTAAAATGAAAACAAGTTGGTTTACTGGTTCGAGGTTTTACTCAAAAGATAAAAATGTAACGATAATAGTAAAGTAAGTTATGCAATTGTGTTACTCATCAATGACTATTTACACAACATTTTGGGAGCAAATATAATGCGAAGAAAGCACGATTTGCATGAAAAATCAATAAAAACCACGGGCAAATTTATATTACGCTCTCTTAGTATGTTTGCGAAAACAGTAATAACTACTAAAATAAATCAGGTATATATATATATATATATATATATATATATATATATATTTCTATATATATATATATAATATATATATATATATAATTGTTACTGCATGGGCCATGTTTTCACGATTTTTGCAGTTAATAATTTGCATAAATATTAATATACTGTGCTATAAACAAAGATTTGTAAAATATAGTTCATCTTTCAATAGAGATAACTCCTCCATTTGTCATTTTCTTTATTTTAATTATTACGAGGTCCACAAGATTAGCAGAATATAGACGAATAATATTGATGTATGATATTGTATTGAATGAAATCATAAATTTGACAGAACCCCAGTTTAATTTTTTAGTATAATATAAATAAACCAGATTTTTGCCCCCCCCCCCCCCGAAAAAAAATGTGCACACAGATGAATGAGCTGCTTTGAAAATATTTCCCAATTAAATTGCCGATGCAAGATAAACAGTCTTACATCATTATAACAACGCCATTATCTCGCGTAAAATCAGGGTTTTGTTTCATTTAATGCAGATTTGAACTGTTAAAATTACCTGGGAAATACTGAGAAATATTATATTTTAAAGAAATGTAAATATCACTTTTAAATCCAAGACGAAACTTAATAATATTTCACATGGTCCGAATCAGCCTGGTATTTGGTCCGAATCAGGCCGTAATTTGGGCCGAATCAGCCCGTGATTTGGGCCGAATCAGCCTGGTCCGAATCAGCCAATGTCTGAATCAGCCTGTTCCCATTGTGATGACTCGGACGTAAATTTAATCGTAGGGTGGAAGTTATTGGCGAATTCAAGAAATATTTTGAAATTGTCGCCCGTTTCGATCCATTTTAATTCTATGTCATCAATAAATCTGCACCAGCTTAGAGGTCTATAGGGTGCCTCGTTGAGGAGCTTTCGCTCGAGTCTTCCCATAAATATATTTACATACGAAGGTGCCATTTTAGTGCCCATTGCAGTTCCATTAATTTGTAAGAAGTGTTGGTTGTTGAATACAAAATTGTTAAACTTAAGAACATGTGTTAAGTGTTTGACCAAATAGTATGTAGGTGGGGAAGGATCAGGTCGACCGTCCCATGCTTCCTTGCAGGCTGTGATATCTTCCTCGTCTGGGATGTTGGTGTATAAGGAACAGACGTCCATAGTTACGAGGAGACTGTTATCTGGAAGTTTAGTTTTCAGTGTTTTGTTCAGATAGTCCGTTGTATCTTGGACATATGAAGGCAGGTTTTCCACAAAAGGTCGAAGGTGATAATCAACGAATTCAGACATTTTTCCGGTGGGATGGTTGTTTCCGGAAATCATTGGTCTCCCCGGGTTCCCTTCTTTGTGTATTTTAGGGAGTAAATAAAATCTCCCTGGTTTGAAGTCAACTGCTAGGAGGTAAGTCAGTGTTTTGTCATCAAAGTGACATATGGTATGCATGTCTTGTAATGTCTGACACACGATTTCAGTGGTATGCATGTCTTGCAATGTCTGACACACGATTTCAGCGTGTTAAGCTGTTGGGTCATGATTGAGTTTCTTATAAAATCTTCGTCTGAAAGTTGTCTATTCGCCTCAGCGATGTAGTCAGCCGTATTCATGACAACAACGCAGAATCCCTTGTCCGCTGGATTTATACCAATAACTTCCCTCTCGAGCAGTTTATTCACCGACTGTCTTTCCTGTCGTGTTAAATTGTCATTTTTGGTATGGCTCTGTGTATGTACATATATATATATATATATATATATATATATATATATATATATATATATATATATATATATATATATATATATATATATAATCACATGACAAATAAGAGTCATTTCAAGTGGATTGGATCCGGCGAGGGATCGCGTGTATCAGGAATTGATTAAGATAAATACAAAAACTGACAACAAACAGTGCAAAACTAGTTTTTTAACTAGCCTGAGCTTTCTACTGTAACTGAGTCTTTGTCAAAGGCAATTGCAAAGCAGAGACAAACAAAATAAACAATAAACACAAAAGAAAGCGTTGAATTTACAAAACTTTAGTATTGTTTGAAACTTAAAAATGTAGCACCTAATTGGATTGAACTGCGATGATAAAATGGCAGTCTAGTTGGTATTGATCTACAAAAGAAGGAACAATGATGTAAAGTTGTGTAACCGTCGATTATATCCCAGATAATGCACTGTTTCTGTAATGGCAGTAGTAACCACACCAAGAATGAAAATACCAACATGAGCTACATAAAGCAGTAGTAATTATAGGTGAGATAATGAGTAATAACCTAAATGTACGAATTTTAAAAAATATGGGTTCTAAACAGATGATGATTTTATTTGTGTGTGGATGCCCTTTTTTAATTTTCTTTGCTTAAGCCGTTTCAGTACAATTGGGCGGCGGATCCAATAGATTCCTTTTCTTTCCTGCTTTCGGAACTCCAGTCGCTGTTGTGTTCAATTGCAGCTAATATTATCTCATTAAAAGTATGGCCAGGGGAAGAGAAGTGTTCAGCACCAGTACTTCTGTCTAGCTTTTTTATCATCCAATCAGATCTATGAAGATTTATCCTTTTGTGTAGCTTGTATGTTTTTCAGACATCCTGACGGCGGTAGATTTTACTATATACGATGAGATAAATTAATTCTCTGTTTTGCATGTTCTGTTTTCATCATGTCTGTTTAATGTTTCGCTCGTCACTGTGCCAGAGAATGTGTTTTGCATGTTCTGTTTCGACCATGAATGTTCATGTTTTGCATGTTCTGTTTGCTTCCTTAGGCGTCACATTCTGTATGCAAATATACCGCGCAGCAAAGGTGTGAAAAGAAGCATGGGAAACAAGAACTGTACAAAATCAGTTCGCTCATTTCCTGTTAAATCTGTTATTGCTAGTCTTAAAACTATACAACTTTGTATTCAATGAAAAAACTTATATACAAATCAATGGAACCGCAATAGATACAAAGATGATCCCCTCATATGCTAATATTTTTTAAGGGAAGTCTGGATGGTCAACTTTTAGCATGTGTGAAACATACACCATACCAGGTGGTCCAGTTGGCACGCTTCATCAATGACATACAAATGAAATGACAACATGGAAGAGAAAAATGTAGATAAATTTATATCAAATGCAAACAACATCTCTTCTTCAATAAAATTCACGGCCGAAGCCTCAAACTAAAACCACTTTTTTTTGGACTCAGTAACCAGACTGGTGAAAACAAACTCCACACAGGCATCTGCTCAAAACCAACTGATATACACCAGCATCTTCTCTCATCCAGCTGTCATCCAAAACATTGCGATGAACCAAGGCTACGACAAAGACCTGATAGCAGAGGCAACACAGAGGGATAAGCAAACAAAATGTAATGACCTCTTAAAATATAGAGGAAAGGGCACCATTTATATTGACCTGCCATCCAGACAACCGAAAATCATCGAAAACCACTTGCCCATTGTAGAATTGTGTGACACATTAAAGTAAATTCTCCAGAACAAACCAATAGTGGTCTGCCACAGAATGAAATACCTCAGGGACACATTAGTCAGAACAAAGCTAACGCCGATCACAGTTCAATGCAAGTTTTTTCCCATATATATATATATATATATATATATATATATATATATATATATATATATATATATATATATATATATATATATATATATATATATATAATATAATAAATGTATAGTATGTATGCTGTATCTTTGATATGCTACGAGTTCTATACAGTTTTCATTAAAAGGAAACGAGGCTTGTCAAGTTTCCTTTTAATGAAACATTTATACAACAAGTGGTATATCAAAGATACAGTGTACATAGTATACATATATTTTTATGCAACATTCAAATACATATACTTTTGTTCCAACGGAGATTCTGACTACAGTAAACTGTTTCTTGACTGAGGGAGTGGACTTTTCACATCCCTTCCCAGTGTGACAGCTACAAAATGTAGTTCTGCGTCTATTTTAGCCATTCACAATCGTTTTGGAAATTGTTAATTTGCTTCTTTCATAGCTTCTATTTTCATTCATATTGACTAAATAAATAAAAGGGATGGTTAGAATTTAAATATATTTATATTTATTTGAAGAAAGTATAGCACTACAAACATTGCATGGCTAGTGTACCAAACAGTGAAAGCGCGGCCATTCGCTTACAGGCGAGTACATCGAAACGAGTGAGGAATAGTTTAAGCGAAATGACGAACCAGCAAGAGATAATTCAAACATTTAAAGTTAATTACAGTTGATCTAAGTCATTATTATGCTTTACTTTCCACTGCTTCTGACAATAACATTGTTTTTATCATATCTCTCTGTGTTGGTAAGTTTGTCTGCCAGTTTTACTATCCTAGGTCCAGAGACATTGTTGTATGCCATGGGCAAAAATCCGCTACACTCCTTTTTCACGGACTTTCACCAGTGGCTTGCGACGATGTTCAAGGTCAAGGTCAAGAGAGAGAGAGAGAAGTGGAGTAAAACTGACATGCTGGCTGACCAACCAACAGAGAGAGAGAGAGAGAGGGAGCGGGGTGGGGGTGGTTGGGGACTGAATATAAGATTGTTTATATCATCCATCGCTCTGTTTCTCTGTTGGTCTATTAGTCTGTCAATTTTACCATCATAGATCCAGAGAGAGAGAGAGAGAGAGAGAGAGAGAGAGAGAAAGAGAAAGAGAGAGAGAGAGAGAGAGGTAGGGAGGGAGGGAGGGAGGGAGCGTGATCTTTAACAGTTGAGGTAAAACTGACATGTTGACTGAGCAAACAACACAGACTGAGAGAAAGTGGAGAGAAACCTTTAGACGTTTTAACATTTAAAAAATTATCTCTGATTTAGAACATTATCTTTTTATTATTAATATTTTTTCTTATTATTAATTTTTATTATTATTATTATTATTATTTATTTTTTTTATTTTTTTTATATTTTTTTTTAAAAAGCATCAAATAGATTACGTTATATGTATACCTAGAAAATATTTACCGTTCGGCCTACTCGTCTCCTCAGACTATTGCAAATTTGTATCATTGGTGTCTTGTAGCACTGTAAAAAAAAATCCCATATAAATTGTACACATGCAATTATAAGGACTCGGGTTCCTCTAAATTACTTGGTGTAAGTTCAAGCTCAAGGTTTTCATATAGCTCAAATTCTTTTTTCTCTCTCACTACACAGATTTCCACGTATTTTTGTCCCTTATGGCATGAGAGAAAGAGATAAAAGGGAACGCAGAGGGGATTTGGATCAAATTGTGGAACCTGTTTTATTCGTGACAAAATGGGAATTTTTTCTCTCATTATTTTCTTATTTTATTCGTAATTATTAAGTGGAAATTCATCACTGATCTAGAGAGTACAGAAGCAATAGTCTACTCTTTAAACCATAATTATATGCGTGTTGAAACCATAATTATATGCGTGTTGAAACCATAATTATATGCGTATTTATACGCCATATGCCATGGGCGACTCACAATTTGATATACCAACAGTATTGGTATATCAAATTGCTTTGTACCCAACACTTAAAAGCCATGCTATTTTTAATATATGTGGTATATATATATATATATATATATATATATATATATATATATATATATATATATATATATATATATATATATATATATATAAATGAGAATGAAGATGAGTCGATGGTTGATAAATGGCATGATATGAAAATTGTCATATGATGAAATTTTTTTCATATAACCACACCTCATTAGTGGTATGAAGAAAAAGGTTTGTAGATCTAAATAATTGGTGTTTTCCGCGATTTTTTCTTTCTCTCTCACTCAAGATGTATGATATGCTGGTAAGTGCAAGTCAGCGTAAAGTCGGAAAATACTGACTGAAATTGTATATATATTAACTTAACAAGGAATTTACATTTAAACAAAATCGCTAATTTGATCTACAGTTCAAATAGAAACCAGGATAATATTATTGCTATGCTGACAGGTAATTTCAGCCAGTTACTTCTAATTTATTGATTTGATGTCAGCGTTTGCATATAGTGCTAGGACCTCATTTATGAAAATGCAAATTGTAAGTTGCGTGGAATTAAGCGACATAATAAGAAACACGCCAGTCTCGAAAAGATCTTGCAGTTAATTTACTTAACTTGTATCTATTTTGAAAGAAATTCCGTCTTACCTACCCATTCTGCTTTCAGGTCATTGTGTCTTATCTTTCTGTAGTCGAGAGCACTTTTTGTTACTTGTGTTTATTTTCGATTCTATGTCGTTGGAATTCAAATATGAACACAATCAAATGCCAGCAATCTAGGCCTGAAGTCAAGGCATACAACATTGCAGTTTGGGGGCATGATATGGATTTGTTGCAGTTATATGGTTCTAGTGTGTCATATGGCTCTGGTTATCACCCCATGTGATACAGATATCAGCCACATCATTTGCAAGTATATAATAACCTAACTTGTTGAATGGTCTTAACAAATATAACGACTTCCGTTTATATTGAGCAAAAAACTTAATCTCTTATTTGAATAAGGAGTGGGGCGATTCTGTCAAACTTTTCCGTTAAAAACTCTAGATTATCCGACATAAATGTCACCCTTTTGCTCAATAACTTTATCAGCGTCGTTTTCATATAAAATATATTCTAAAAGTCAAGCATCCTCTTTTTAACAATACTCGAGATTAATATTACAATAATAAACGTGTTTTCTACTTTCCTACAAAATGGGCCTGTTCCATTTCATCGTAAAATCTATCCAGATGAATTGACTTTTACCCAAATAATCGTCCACATATTTTTTTATGAAATTTTACAATATAATTTTCTTATTGGAAACCATGTATTTTATACCTATAATCAAGAATCAAAACGTGCAGATTATGTTGGCCTTAGGTTCATCATTACACGCAGGATGGTGCCCAAACGTGGGAACGAGAATCAAAACGTGTAAGCGCTGGGATATGCATTTTTCAACAACAAAAAAGTCTAGATTTGGTACAGAAGCGAAAAAGCGCGATGACGGTGCATCCGCAGTGTCATTACGCTAGATGGCAAATTACCGTGACTTAATAATACCATTAATAAAGAACGGTTATAAATTTAACAAGAAGAAATCCTATCTATGCCATTTATTTTTGTTTTAAAATGGAACCTGTGTTCACTATTTCCATCAGCTAAAGTATAATATTTATGATTAGTTTAGATAAATGACACAAATTAAACACCATTTCAATGATTTGCTGCCTACTTTTATGCATCTGAATAAACAGTGTTACAACTCTAGGTTTTAAAATAGTGTAACAGAAAGAAAGTGAAATCAACAATGTAAGTAAAATCAACAGGCAATTTATTTCTAGACAGTTTAAGTGAACATTCAAAAGACACTTACGTGAATTAAAATCCAAATAATCCAATAATCCTAAGTAAGTTAATTACAAGTCCTAAATATAGAATGTTCCGAATGAATTCCAGTAGCCTTAAATGTCCTGGTGTGTCAGTAGCCTTCAATGTTCTGATATGTCTGAATGATATAATCCAGAATATCTTTGAATGAATTCACAAAAATCCCAAAGTCTAGTATTAATCCAAAATGAGAATGAGCACTTTAGTGACCCAATGAATGTTTTTAAATAAATAATTCCTCTCTCTGAATTCTATCTGATTTCAACACAACTGTAAACTCTGATTACTGATATAGATTCTTTACAGTCTGATTTTCAGAACAAGAATGAAATTTGTTTACCAAAATCTGTATATAAATACAATGCCTACACGACTTACGTGACATCAGTCTAATTGCGAAATGCCTATGAAAATATTGGCCTACCTGACTTTTGACATGGAAAAGAACATTCTAATTGCGAAAAAGACAGGCCTTGAACTCAGATTCTGTAAACAACTTGTTTACGAAATGACCAAAGTACAACTTACCTCATGGACACATATTATAATTTCAATTTATATAACAGTCACACAACTGAGTCATGTGCAATATTAAAATACATATATGCAGCTGTACATTTACTTGATCTCTGACTAACTTACTTTTTGCTCATTCATTTCTACATTTTTATTTTCGTAGCCTATTTTAATTAAGGATAGTTATATTTCGAGTAAATATGTTATGCAGGCTTATAATAACACGATTTTACCTGCTTTTAATTAGCAGGGTTCCGTGCAATAATTTAGTTGAATTATAACTCGTGACTGTCCGACCTTTTTCGTTGGGTTTCGACCGAATTTTGATATGAACCATTATTCATCATATAGTGTAAAAATCACCACATTTTAGCGAATTTGACGAGAAAACTGTTCATGAAAATATTGTCGCTAATAATGATACGATTAAGTATGAAGGATGAGTCTATCGCGAAACCTTTATGACATTAATATACTGAATTAACAATATTCGCTAAAAGTAATGATGCTAAAATATTATGATTTACAGTATCCAAAGAGTTCCATTATAATCATTCGAAATCATTATTTAACGATGCTATCAGCCCTGATATACACGTTCGTTCTAAACTTTGTTTTCTGTGACAAAAGTATACATAGAAATGTTTATTTTCTATCAAATTCAGAATGGAGATTTGTATTTTACAAAATCTTACAAAAAGTTCCATTATCAGCAATTTACATCTTCAATAATTGTCTGTCCTTCTAAACTTTTATTTCAGCAGTTTGACATCACCCAAAAATTATTGAAGTTTAGTAAGTACAAAAAAATAGATTTATATTTTTTTTACTGAAAACTTTGTAATTACCTGAAGATGTCTCAAATTTACCTACCCTCCTTAACTTCCCTTAAATAATTAATCATTATTTTATTACACTGGCAACAAAAGATGATATAAACTTTTTGATCAAAAATGTAACGTTTGTATACATATGTGCAACATTGATTTTCTGGTTTTTCTTTTCATCTAACGTAATTAAAACATTAAACTGTTTATAGTGTTTAGTTTTGTATCATTAGTGTGTACATGTTGACGAAAAGAAAGTTCTTTCCATGTGAACTGTTACTATTATTATTATGCGCCTGTAAATGTAACATTTACCTCTTTGTGATTTCTAGTGTGCACTGATTCTAACCGGCCTCCGTTGTGGGAATATAAAGCTTGTCAAAATCATTTCTCGTCGTGTGCGTTATTATTTGCCTGCAAATTTAACATTCAATTCTTTTTTATTTTAGAGACCATTTTTGAGTTAGTAATTTGAATTACCCTTCACTTGACCATTCCTTGTTTAATAAAAAAAATTTTTTTTAGCACACTACATGAGAAACACTTTATGAGTTTCTCATATTTGTCCCACTACATTCAAAGCAAGAGTGTCAACAGAAATTGTGTTTACATCTTCTGTGAAATTTTAATCCCGGTTTCATTACACGATTGAATATAAACATGATTCCACAAGGTGCGCAAGAGAAAATTATAGTTTCGATATTTTCAAAATATTTTCAAAAATAAACTGAATCATACAAAATTGATTCTCTTTATTGACCTTTAATTGGAACGCTATATATTACCTCCGTGTCAACTGCGGTAAAATTAAGCCCATTGTTTTTGTTATGATAATGACTTTTTAAACAGTTTATGAAAACAGTGACGACATTGCAATCTTCATCTGAAGAGTTCTGTTGATAGACCAAAGTACTCACAAGAAGAAAACATTAAACTTATGGATATAATAAGGAACTATGTCATATTTCACGTAAATATCCTGATAGAAAACACTATCAGGGATTCATTTCTAGAAAGTAAAAAAAAAAAACTTTGAAAGGACTTGGAAATTGTATATGATGATTTTGTCAATGAGGCCATTATCTGTATGTATTCTATTATATCTACCGCCTATACATTTAAGGGTTTTTTAATTAATTATGTAGATGTGTGTGTTTATGTGTATATATTAAAAAATTCGAGAACTGTTTGATAGATTTCTACGAAAGTTTGTTGATTGTTAAATGTGCTACAAGGAAGAAAAAAGTAAATATTGGAGCTTGGTCGTCCTTTTGAAGAATCGCCCCAATGAAATGAGGGGAAACAAATAATATATTTAATATCTACACATCGTCGCAAGCAACGGGCGATAATCCGCTACGCTCTTTTATGACCCGTGTCTACCTGTGCTGAAATTTCCTCGTTTTTCATGAGTCCGCTTAAACAAAAATAACTCATCAACAACACTATGTAGCAATCTTCTACACATCGATTAAAGTACCCGTTTTATCGATTCATAAATGACTGTGCTTAGAAGAGAAACTTTGATTGGCCCATTCAAACAGCGTGCAAGGTCATGTTGGGTCACAATGGCGAGAAGAATTTGGTCGCGCTCACAATGATTGGTTAGGCAGATTTACGCATATTCATGAGAAACGAGGAAATCTCCGTAGGGTCATAAAAGAGCGTAGCGAATTACAGCCCGTGGCTTGCGACGATGATATGTACATGGCATATATTTATTCGTCATGCACACAACTAATGACAAAATATAGATCCATTTATTATAAAACACAACACCTGCTCAATGAATCGTGAAAATACAAAGACCTTTCGAAGAATACAGATATGTGATAAAACAATAACACTTTCTCAACTTTGATGGATATAATAGAGGTGCAAGAGACCCTATTATGTTAAAATTATTTCAGGAAGGCCTTAGTAGCTTGATAGAAAATGAAATTAAGTCATAAACGTACGATAAAAAAAGATGCATAAATGACTGAGGACATTGGACAAAACTGTAGAATAAATAACTAATGTATGCTCATGGGTGTTTTGAGTTATGCGTTATTTTCAGACAGTGAGTAATTGTCCGTTGTTGGAAAAATACAGAAGCCACGGTGTCTACAAGTAAGGGGTGTTGGGGTTGGGGGGAGGAGTGACTCATTTAAGTAAAGAACTTTCATTTTTGCATATGCTTTTTGTGTAATTATATGTATGGAAGATACCATATCTATCTGGATTAAAAGAAGTTTAAATTCTTGTTAGAGTTCAACATGGATTTAGATCGAACCTTTCCTGTGAAAACGCACATTATCACTACTGTAGTATATAAATATATATATATATATATATATATATATATATATATATATATATATATATATAATGACACCGATATAATCTAACAGGTTTGAGAGGTATAATTCGTTCCAAATAGGAATTTAACGCATGCCATGAATAACAGCAGCTATCGCCTAGCGTTCATGCACCAGCGCCCCAACCCACACGGCCATCTGCTCATCCCCCAAAAAGGATGGAACAAGGTCGAAGGTGAGAACTCGATGTGCATGAGAACTCACTTACTAGGCAAACAGAATTAACATTGAAGTAGATGCACAAGCCCACTCGATTTCTATTGAGAAATGCAGGGTATATACATTAAATTATAATTATAAATTCACATCTATATACCAAACAAAGAGGAAACAACTGAATTATATAGCACTGAACACAACATTAGGACTTGGATCAAATCCTGGATAACTCATAGAACCAGAAAGTTGCTTTCGACGGAGAGATATCTGAAACTGCAAAACTTGTATATGGTGTCCTTCAAGGTACACCTGCTACCGGCTCGGGGATGCAGAAAAGGACCGATGTAGTCTTATGCATGTCGTAAGAGGTGACTAATGCAGACAGATGCTAAACTTGCGACCCAGAGTGTGCGCGTTCGAATCGTACCATAGGATCAGCCGTGGTTGGCTACTGTGATGTGTCCTTGGTCGAGGTACTTTGCTCTAAGCGGATTGGAACTAAATAATCTACATGTGTTGCTGTGCCGTACAACACCAAATGCTAAACACCTTCAAGATACCGCCCGACGCCCGTTACCCTTCCTTCCATACATATATAATACAGTAAAAAATGTCGCATTTACAGTCCGTCTGTTTTCTGATGACTACCTGTCATACTTGTCTGACGAGCTGTTTATGCTTGTTAAAGCCCACTGAGTCACGCAATTACTACAGCCATAACCAGACCGTGTACAAAATTAAGAATCAAGTCTTGTCTGAATTCTAAAAAAATGTACACCCTGAAA
Organism: Margaritifera margaritifera; assembly: GCA_029931535.1. Lineage (NCBI taxonomy): Eukaryota > Metazoa > Mollusca > Bivalvia > Unionida > Margaritiferidae > Margaritifera > Margaritifera margaritifera. Next base: position 89,345 of record JAQPZY010001128.1, read on the forward strand.
TAAAAAAATGGTTATCTTGAAAACTTCCCATTAGCAATATGATTAAAAAGTGGAGTCGAGTCCTAGGACACCTGAGGCGTACTCTAGACAAATACAGTAATGCGATCAAAGAAAAAGCATACTTAAGACAAGTTCAGTCCCACGTGAAATCTATTGGTCTGCATGTGACCCGCAACTGCAAAATCAGATTACCCAAATGAAAACAAGAATTTAAATAAAAGCAACTCGATTTGTTTTGGGAAACCACTATAGATATGCAAGTGTCACCAAAATGTAGAAAGTATTAAAGTGGCCTTCACTCCACAGTAGGCGAAAGCAAAGGCGTTTAGTCAGCTTTCTTAAGATAGCTCATAGACAGTTATCTGTTAATCTTCCGCCTTATGTACAAAATTTTTGAAGATCAACTTACACATCCATTGCAATACAGATGCCTACTGCTGCATTTTATTAATGTCTATACCTGTAGATTTTCTATTCCATTTATACATTTTCGACCCTTTTATCGTTGCTGATGTCATATGGTCTTTATTCCATGAAGGTCCTGTGCAGGATCTTAATAGAAGTACTTTCGTTCAAGAGAATGATTGGTCTAACGGAGTATAAGAGAATGTTTCTTCACACTAAATAGCATAGTTATTTATTAAAAACCGATCTTTTTCTCCCCGAATAAGCAACTGTGGCAATTGAGAGAGGTCCTTTTAGTATGTGGTGAAAATTTAATGAAAATTAGACCAGACATATTGATGTTATAAAGATTTGAAAATGTATTTGTTATAAAGTACAACAGATACAGGTCGTCCACTGGTCTCCTAACTGACTCGACTGACCAACCCACAAGTGGCGAAACAATGTTACGCAAACACAAAGCTCTGTGATAAAATGGTCATTGGGCCAATGGAATTTCTGTCAGGCGCTAATTGATTAACATTCGTCGCGCTAAGCAGAGATGTTAATTGATGTAACTATATGTAAATAATTTGACAATTAATATTTTACCGTGTTGGACTGCAATGGTTAAGATTAATAAGTATACTATGTACATAGATTTATACCTATCTAAGAGCGGTACGATAAATATGGACTACAATTTAGTCCATGTATTTGATAATTTTAACATTTTACCGTGTTGTACATTCGCATAAAAACACTATCGTATATTATTTCACACTAAGAACAACACCGGCATACAGTTAAACTGAAAGCATTTGTTGCCTGTTTCTTGTTTCTGGAAAGAACATATTATTTCCATGTCATATTCCGATAGTGTCAATTACATAATTTAAACCAGTGGGGATCTCGTGACATTTATTACAGATGATTGAATCCAGGAACACGATTTAAATGAAGAATCTCATATAACAACTAATGTGTAAGTGAATATTTAAAGAAGGAATTATATTTTTGACCTTGAAGGGTTTTTATGTGTTCTTCATGGAAAAAAAGTAATGATCTTTAATAAATCGTTCGTTTAAAGTAATATATATATATATATATATATATATATATATATATATATATATATATATATATATATATATATATATATATATATGAAAATCTGAAGTGTAATATGATGAAAATAATCGAAAATCAATGAATCCGCTTAACATATATGTAAAAAGAAATCAGGGTATACTGTGCACTAATTTGAATATATTTTGGTGGTTGAGTGCCATATCAAAGATGAAAGATTCTTTTTAGCCAAATGGAAGAATGATTCTGGTCCCAGAATTCTCACAGTTCATAAATTGTACAAATATTTACTAAGTTTTAATCTTTTTAATAGAGAAGATTGCTCGGCAAGAGTAAATTAAATATATATTCATGGCTTCCCCCCGTGTGGCCGTGGTTCTTACAAATCATAATAGTTGTCTGGAAACCTAAAAAGGGTCATTTTAAAGCTTTGGTTCTATAACTGGAGATGAGACATATTTCTGATAAAGAATAAACACCTAAGACAACTGTTAAAGATGCATTTGAAACTCATACCGACAACAATCCTTAAAAGAAATTTGCTTATACTGGAAATTCATTATATTATATTAGATATGAACTAATTTTAGTTCGCCCTTACTGTGTATATTAAATTAAATATTTCTTCGATATAAATTTGGTAGTAATTGTCATAGGAGGAGGAGTGGCAGTAGTTGTTGATGCAACAGCAGCACCAAACAGCGGTATTATTATTAGTAATTCTAATTTTGTGCGATATATGAAATATCTAAAATGGTTTGTTTTATGATCATACATTAAGGAACAGACGCACACAATGAATGAAGCTGAAGCACAAAGAAGGGAGAGAGGTAAAGTGAGTTTAATTTCTCGACGATGTAAAATATAAACGAATGTTTTCGGAACGAAGACTTGTATAAATTGATCATGTCTTCACATACAAACCTGCCTGAAGAGCGCTAATATCACCTCGCAAACTAGAAATATTATATTATTTGACTCCGTTCGTTTCGAATCCAACATGAGTTGAACATGCAGTCATTTTGTCAATTTTTTCTTTGAAACAAATACACGTATCCGTAGCTTGACCTCGTGTATATGGTATGGTTTGTTTAACATAGAAGCAATGTTCGAAACTTTGACAACTACTATTGATAGTTCTTACATGACGCATTTTCTCTAATTAATGTGTTTTGAATGCACATAATTAAAAAAAAAACCACAGGAGATGCAGATGTCGCACTACATCGATATTTACACTTAGGATCTAGCTACCCCATCACTAACTATTGATTATGTTCCTATAGGCAGAACATACGATCAATACAGCAATAATAAATGTATAAACAAATTTTTTTCGAAAACGTTATACAGTTAAGCAGAAAGCATAAAACTATCCTATAGTCAAAACTCTTATTAATAAATTGCATTATATATGAGCACACACATACCAGAGGTAAATGTTTCCTTTCACGCATCAACACCCCAGTTACTAGACAAATATGTTGCCAATTTTCCCACAGGTTTGTTTACAGCAATTTTCTCTTTTCTACGTTCATTAATATCTATAATTTTGTGGGGAAAAAAAGATGAAAACCTTGCACCTCGTTGCCCATAGTTAACGACACTAAGCTCGAAAAACCCATTTGACACCATGACGCATGAAGTCATATTAAGTTGCGCATCAAGATGTTCATATACAATAGTATAATTTGTCTCTAACTTTTTCAGTTGTATCTGAAATTTCAATTGATTCCATGCATTTTGTTTAATTTGCCTAAACTTTGCCTTATTACTTCATTATATATCAGCTTGTGTGTCACGTTTTCACAAACAGAACCCATCGATCAAACGATACTCGTCCTCTACATGAAAATATCAACATAGCAAACCCTTTTATAAATGGAAATTTTAATGTATAAGCAGATTATGTGCTTATGAGTCCTTTCATTACACTGTGTTAGTTTCTGGGGTCTATAACCATAGAAAGCGAGTTAACGTTCTTTTGTTGTTGCGGAACTGCATGCATGACGAATACTTGCATCAAAGTTGTTCAAGTCTATCCGTTACGAGAGTTGTTCAACTTACAACAAAACAACATCATCTGCACGATTTTTAATGACGCGCACAAAAACACAAAATTGGAATGCTGGATATTAAATTTTCTTTTACTTTCTGTTCACCAATGTCTTCGGAGTTGAGAAGTAATCCTACTTAGACGTAAGATCGACGATGTAAATGAGGCGGATAATTTTGAATGTTATTGACGTTCAAAATGTCCTAGAGAAAAATACTATCAGCACCTAGATAGATGGGCATGACATTTTTCCCTTGCAATCTTCTTCGTAATTTTCCACGGTTAGTGTGAATCGCTTGGTACGAAAACCCGTTTAAGATTAACACAATTTCTGGTCTGCTTGCCACTAATTATGTTCTAAAATCCATGGATAACACGAAAAAAAAAAAAGATAAAAAAGAAAAAAGATCCAGCTTTTTCAATGATCATATTTTTTAAAACAATTGCCGTCTGAGTAGATTTCCTTAAAAACGACGAGCGTCTATTTGATCCTTAAGAACATTTAAGGTACTTTTTTTAGAAGCAAAACAGTAATCTTGTTATTTCAATCTGAGTTAGTCACATATATATATAAGGGAAAGAAGTAATTATCGATTTTAAATATGATGACATTCTATCCATGGAAAATTGCAAAAGGATTTAGTCCTTTATCTAGGATCCATTATCGAACTATATAACTTGTTAAGTGACCAAAGGGTGCATACTTTTCCTTGTCATTTTTGACATTTATATGGCTTAAAGACTTTAGTAATTGTCGTTGGTTGAAAGCATAAAGGCGTTCAATCATAGTCGACATTTTCTTTACATTTATGATATTGCACAGTGCCCTTGAGAGACCATACCATTGATATCGATCAAAATTCATTATAGCTTTATTTTTAAATGTCAAATAAGGAGGAAACCTTTAACAGGTAGAATTTTCAAGCTTATTTGTAGAGTAATACTTGAAATTAAAAATCCGATTCTCCGGTAATAATTACTCCCACTGATTTTTGAAAAGTTAACGTTTAAATGAATGGATAGCTAAATTGTCCTCAATAACCGACCAAATTACTTTCCTTGACTTACGCCCGGTTGGCTGTTATGTGTGACGTCATTTTAGAACGACCGCCACCATTCATTACTATAGGTATGATTGAACAGTCTTTCCAAGTATTAAAAAAACTGTTTGTTTTTATGGGGTTTTTTCCCTTGGATTTTTCTTTTGTCCAGAGCACGATCACCACCTGTCATCAAAAACAGAAAAATATGGCAATAGGTTTCCTTTCTTTAATTTCTAAAGCAAGAAGTGCATAGAAAACCAACTTAACTGAAGCGTATCTTGGGAAACTCGTGCACTTATAAGGTCAACCTGGTCCTGGTATTACAGTAGGAAGTACATCTTTTGCACTTAGGTGGTGGGAGGGGGAGGTGGCAGCAGGTGGAGGTAATCGCTGGAACCGCTCGAGAGTATATCAGAGGGACCCACTCCACCTTCGTAACCTATGACTAGTGTCCAGTCCCCTTAAGGTTACGAAAGAGGAAGGACGGGCTAGTTGGAGCATCTCAGACTGGGGACTTGTGATCTTGCCACGTCTCAAGGGGGTAGTTGTATTATATGTTAGCTCCGATTACCGGATTAACACTGTGGGGACAGGATACCGTTTTGCTGTGCGGTTAGTATTCTCCTATAATACAACTTTCTGGTTATTCTTACTTCCTTCAGCTTGTGTTTGGAGTGGTAACTTTTTGTTTATTCTTTTCATAAAGAAATAATTATAAATGTCATATAACCTGAAGCACCAGTAAAAATAAATTAAATCTATATGACGATACTTACCTGAAATGAATAGATCCCACTTCACAAACCATGAATATGACATTTTCCAACTCCATTAGCTTTGACTCCAATATGCACTTTAATACTACCATTCAGTAAATGTTTTCTTGAAAGATTATCAATATCTGTATATTGACCTCACGTATAGGTTTATCATATTTTGCTCAATTACATGACAGCTATATACACGATCAGTGGATAGATTATATCGGACTTAAATCTCACAAAGTAAATCCTCAATAACATTTCTTGTCCTGCGTTTGCATTATTGATGTTTGAGCAATGGGGTTATATAGGAGTTTATTAAATATACAGGTACATTAGTTTCTGCATCATGTTATTCTTTATTCTTACATATGTTTGTAGAATTTTATCATTTACAATCAAATTCATATCATTTGTATTCCATAATGGTTATGATAGGCAGTGCTTATGTTGGAATATAAAATCCAAGAAGCACTGAAATGTTCTCTCAATGATGTTTTCACCAAGTAAATTACTCATTCAGAACTTACAGGGAACAATTCATTGATTTCAAGAGATGGAATTGATTACTATTCATTAATTAGTTGTTAGACATTTTTGGAAATATCAGGATTCATAAAATTTATTTGCCAAAATAAGCTTGCTTTTCCTTAGTAGTTATTTCATTCCTTTCATTGCTCTTTTAGAAATATTGGTCCTTGTCATGTATAAAAAATATATATATTTAGAAATTAAGATATTGTTTGTGATTCTGATGTTGACTGTGCATTACGATGTGATGATTGCAATCAATTTTTAAAATACTGTTCAATTGCTATTGTATCATTTTAACTTTTATCTGGAAAGATTGTAGCTTTAGATGAAAAGCCAAGTCCCATTAAACAAATCTCTTTGGTAGACGTAACTATACCATCTGTCTTCAAGTTAAATGAAGCAAAGTGGACAAACTATTTAAAGTCTGTAAGCAAGTTGTAAAAAGCTTGCAGTTTAATTTGGATTTAATATCTGTAAAGCCAAACTTTTAGTGCCTTTTAGTTTTGCTTTTTTAACCTTTACAGTTACTAGCGAAGAACTTTCATATTTTTGTTATGAAAAGATATTGTAAAGATGATACTGATAAATTTTATATCTTTACTTCTATTTAAGTATAACTTAAATATTTGAAAAGGCAACTTTTCATGCAGTGATTAGAATCACCATGGTCCCCGAGACTAGAGACAGAAAGTGGAGACAGTGCGAAAAAAGAGAAGACATATTCTGCATCGATTGAATTTAACTGACTGTATCTTTGTATATCTTTGTTGGAAGTCAAATGGATTTGACGCTGTTTAGATGATACATATTGCTATATATTCTACACCAGTTCACTCACTCTAATAATGCTGAGTCAGGCATATTTGATGAGTCACTGTAAGATGTTACAAACCTCTATCTAAATATAGAAATGTGGGGTTCTTGATTGTCATGCAATGGGGTCACATCCCACTAGTCTGGTTCCCTGCTCCGTATGCTATAGCGGAGTGCAAACGCAGGGAGCATAAGAAGCAGGTAGCCAGACTAATATCCCACTAGTTATTCTACGACACATGTGATTGTGAATATTTTCTGCTCCAGTAATTATTCATTTTTGTCATGGATTTTACCGTGCCTCACCTTCAGAATGATAACAACAGTGTAATTCATTAACTATGGAACAGTTCATGTTCAGTTACTTTAAAAATTGTTTGGTGGTTTTATGATCTTTGGATCTGCATTTAGACAATGCCTAGACAAGGGCGTCGGCTGACAAGGATCCGAGACAAGACACATTTGAATGAACATTTCCAGCGTCTTCGCTCACGCTCACCGATGCGTGGAAATATTGAAAGTTTATTGGAAAGTGGCCGATCTGCTCGTGTTGCATGATATGATATGGAAAATCCAGCCATTTGGACTTTAGAACAACTTAGAACGGAGATTCGTTTCCAGAGATATGAAGCCCCGCCCACTTTTAAAAAGTCAGCTCTCATTCAGCTCTTTGAACAAAGTATCCAACATGGCGGCGGCAATTGCTTCCCTGACCAAAACGGTCGATTCCATGGCCAATAAAGTGAATCGGTTTTGCGGCCCATACAGCTCTGATGGCAATGTAATGGGTGGACAGGAGATGACTTTCCACACCTCTTTAATGGCAATGGAAGGTGTTTCTTCGCAGACGTTACCACACGTTGAAACCGTGCCGGACAACATCAGGCAGCAAATGTTAACGGTGGGGCAGATTTCTCCAGCTTGCACCAGAAGCGAACAGGGACCCAAACACATGCCCCAGCCTGCACAGGTTCTATATTAACAGACATCATCAACCATCTCTGGGGCGCTGCCATCAGCCCTTCAACAGAGATGTCTTACCAATCTGGCCTGCAGCATTTTCTCAACTTTATGACTATGGCTGGATAAGACCAAGGATCTGGACTTCCGCAGATTTCTGAGGATATTCTTCTTCAGTACGCAGCGCATTGTCATGGGGTGCATGGATTAAAATATAACACAATTAAACTTTACATGTGTGGAATTCGTCTTGCATATTTAAAGAGCGGACTTTCAAACCCACTTGTTCAGTCAGATGGACATCGGTGCTTTCATTTGTTCACTATCTTACGAGGAATTAAACATTTACAACATAATCTTCACAGACCAAAGCTTCCTATAACTTTTCAGATGCTCAAACAGTTGTGCTTCCTATTCCGTGCAGGAAATTTTTTACCATAGATGGATCTTGTGTCGAGAATTTACTATTTCTACTGGAAAGTTTGATCCTACACTCCATTTATGTGTTCAGGACGTCTCTTTTGCTGCTGATCACTTTACTTTGAAACCCAAATCCTCAAAAACTGATTCTTTCCGCAAAGGGATTACTTTGTATTTTACAGGACAAACAATTCTCAATGTCCCTATACATCTATGATGAAATTTCTGAAAGTGCGTAAAAGCATGGGTGCTCTTCCAATGGACCCATTGTTTGTGGATATGTCTAACCATGCACTGACACGAGCTTTGTTCATACATACTTTATGCAGTTCTTTGCAAGCTCTTCATGTGTATCAAAACTTGTATAGTGAACACTCCTTTCGTATTGGTGCTGCCACTACAGCCGCTGCTGTCCGCATGGAAGACCACCTGATCAGGACTTTTGGGCGGTGGTCTTCAGACTGTTACACCAGATATATTCGTTTATCAGGACATTTGTTAAGGCAAGAACAAACATCTCTGTGTTCATAAGTGATTTCCAGTGTTTTAATTCTTTCTGCACTTTGAACTATACTTTACCATGTTAATCATGTGACTATCTGGGACAGGCATTAATGGTATCATGTATGCCACTTATGTGCAGCATTGTGCGACATTGCTTTCACTTCTCTATTATATTTATCTTTAAAAAAAATATATTGGGTGCACTCCGTGCAATTTCACATCTGACGACATCAATTACACTTCGTTTGGGGTGTTCATTTCATGTTACTTCATTCTCTTGCCCCCAATACTACATGTATCTCTGCAGCTCCTTACTTAGTTGTAGTAGTTCACTTTCTCAAGTGCAGCTCCTTTGCTAGTTACACGCTCAGAATTAATGTCCCTGGTTGCAACTCCATAATTACCTTAACGAAACTGACCTATAGGAATCCTATTTAAATTCCTATAGGAAACCTATAGGATTCTTGTGATGATTTCCCATGGGAAGCCTATAGGTAATTTATATGCAAATTAGTAGGAATATTCCTAGGAAATTTGTAGGAATATCATAGGAAATTTCCCTATAGGATCCCTATAAGGTTCCTATAGGATTCCTTTGAGGTTCCTATGTATATTTTCCTATAGCAAATTGGCAAATGTATTGGAAATCCCAGTAGATAGTAAAATCCTGTAAAATATAATATTCAGACATATGTGATGGGTAATAATTGCTGGTATAGGAGAGGATTTCAACATTTGAAACCGCTTGGTTCATTATTAGTAGACAATAAAGTACATCTCTAACAATTAAGAACAAAAGGTTTATAACCTAATAATTTATGATACAGAATTAACTAAGGAATTAGTGCACAATAAAAGAAAGAAAAAAAACTATTTTGTTAGTTTTGTCGCTTTTAATCCTTTAAAAAATCTTAAATTATTATATTATCATTACATCTAGAATTGGCAGCAGTTATGCCGAGTTCGAATACTGCAGCTGCTTCATACAACTGTTAATTTCCCCTGAGTCTGCAATTTTTTCTTTATCATCTTTCTCATGTCCACACATTTCTCATTGATTTTTTTAAATCATTTCCGACTCTGTTGCCTCTGGAAATCTCTGGTATACAAAAGCTGAAGGGAAAAAAAATGTAATCCTTGATTTCCAATTTATAATTGTTAGCTAATTCATCTCGTGTATTTGTGTTTAATGGCACATCAGCACAATAATGGCTATATGGGGCAAATTAAAAGTAAAGTAAATGAAATAATTAGGTAAAAAGATATAAAAATTCTTAAAACATAAGGTCAAATTTTTTTTATATAAACCACATTCCTGCATCATACTGGAATACAATTTATACTTGGAAAACTGTTTTGCCATCAGCAGGAGTTATTTTTCCCTTCAAATTCAGAGCACCTGAATTTCTCATTAAGAATAAATAATTTTGAAATGCGAACTGATTTGCTTAATTATTTTGTAGATGTACAGAACCAAATGTTCTGTGATATGCGGAATCATACAACTCATTGCATTGGAACAAATGTTTGATATGCACCTTGAAGCCGAGGCTTGAAAATGATATAAACTAGTTGAATTAAGCAAGCTGCTAATTTTTCTTTTCCACAAATTTGGAAAGACGAAATAAATTAAAAACCCACAAACCCCACCACATCCCCAGGAAACCAAACACTGATATCAATTGAAAACCTGCGCATTGATTAATCTCACCTTTAATAGCACATGTGATGGTCTTGTCTAAGGGTTTATAGCCATTGGGTCCACCGCCATCATGGTTGCTGGTTGCCAGAATTTCGTCATTAAAAAAAGACCTCCAGACATATTCTTTCCCTTGGATAGCACAGCTGATAACGTTAGTTTCGAAATTGTGACTCCTGATCCTGAAATCAGGTCCTTATCTGATGTGGTTTTAAATGCCTGTAATAAAAAGAAGAAAAAAAACACCAAAGATAACGAATAATGCAAACATTGAATTTCATATTTAAAGTTATTAATTGCAGTTTAAAGCTAATTCAATATTAAACTTTTACATAAAGTCTGATATTCAGTTTAATGAAAAAAATTTAATACCTTTACCTTAATTACAAAATCGAAGCGATAATGAGGTGTTGGTGCTCAAAAAAACCTTAGGTTAGTCGGCTTTTTATATCTTTGCTACATAAGTATAAAATATGCCACACATTTATAATAAAGGCAGGTACTTTAAAAGCTTAAAACAAAAATGCAACAAAAAAGCATTTTATGATGCATAGTACATTTATTATTTTTTAATATTCTTCTTTACTATATTTATGAAATATGCATATTTTGTTTTGAAAAGTTTACAATATTCCCCTTTTTAATGGTAATCAACTCTAAAATGTGTATGCGGATTTCCTGATAGTCCTACAATGTAAGACAAGTTCCTGATAGTTATGTTGTTTGGGTTGATGTTTGGTGTCGCTTGTTACCCAACTTTGGCATTTCTTGGCTGCCATCGTATTTCAACTGACTGAAATGTATGTCAGCGCAACTTGAAAATGTGTCTTAACTTGCTAATGTGTCAGAATTTGATTCCATTAGGAGAAAGACATAAAAGTATAGTCTGACTAGTGCAAGTTTACTTCAGTTTGTGTTCCTTATCAACTTACCTTACTACACATTATCTTTACAAGAGCACCTGATTGACATAAATGAATAGATTAATGCCGATGTTGTGAGCAATGTGACTATTGAAAATTGTAACATTATAATTACTCTTTCGAGTAGGTGTTTGAATTTAAGGTGATTTAGCAATTTGAAGTTGCCCTTTATAAAGTAATTAAATGTTGCAATATAGTAGACATTTTGCCTGAATGTTTCTTTCACAAAATGCTACAATTAAAACACAACTGGGGTGTTCTATAGTCGCCATGGTTGACTGCTGAGTTTAGTTTTAGGTGTTACTAATATCTTGGTAAACAAATATTTAAACAGCTATTTGCAATTCAAATAATTTGTGAAAAAGTATTCTGATTTAAATGTTTGTTATTCATTCCAGCCCCAGCAGGTAATCTTAGACAAATGTATTTGATGTAACATTAATGTTGTATAAATATAACAATCATATAAAGGTCAGTCTGTAGGTCAGTTTAAGATCTTTCACTTGTCGTCTGGGATGATGGCTCACTTGAATATTGATAAGATTTGGTTGCTGTAATTTTAGATGATTGGCTGCTGTGATAAATACTACGGGAGGTTCGTTCGCTCTGATACTGAAGTGATTCAGTTTCTACAGTTTTTGGTGATTGCAAAATCCTGGATGAGGTTATAACATTCATTACGGTCATCTTTCTCAGTGTAGAAGTTTGAAGACCACTGTAATGGACTGTGCCACTTGCTCCAGGGTGGCAAGATAAAATAGTACCCTCACAAAGTGCCTTCAAGTTGTTGATGAAGGTCTTTGTACCAAGAATCCTCATTGCTTCAAGCAATCCTACAAACTGTTCACTTTGTGATGTGGTAATTGTATGTGATGCCTTAGCCTTTTCCACCTGGACAATTTGTTCATCCTTTTCCTAAAGTTTCTCCTTTAAAATCTTTATCTCATCCTGCATTTGCTTATTTTGTATTGTGAGGTTTCATTGTTTTCCTGCAGATTTAATATGTAAACAGTGTCCACAATAAATACTGTTTGTTCTTCAGTCTTATCCACGTTAACATGTGAACTTGTACCTGCAGAGTCTTTGGGAATATAGGGTTCATCTGACGCTGCTATTAGTTGTTCTACAAGTTTTTCCTTTGCAGCTACTAAGGCCATCTTTTCTTTCAACCTGTCTTCCATCTTCTGCTTTTTTGGTTGATATTAGCTCTCCATTAATTTGGGTTTTCTCTTTTCTTGTCTCCTTTATAGCCCGCTCTGACTCCATGTTCCTTTTTACCTTATTAGACTTCGTCTGTTTTGCTTTCATTTTTCCAAAAATTTGTGCCTGATGATTTTAAGCTGCAGAAAAAGTAGAAAAGACATTGTAAAGATACATTTATGGTGTATTAATGTTACTTTTGTGAACTGATCTCCCACACACACCAAACTTTCATTGTGTATAAGAAGGTTAAATGTACTGGCTAAAAACCATGTAGTATGCACTTGATTTTCAGATGCTACATGTATGTACTGGAATTTACATTTTTTGTAATTTAAAAAATGATTTGGTTAATGAATGTTCTTTTTTCTTCCAAAAAGTAAATATGTATTTGATTACATCATCATTAAAACCCGAATGCACGACATCAGCAAATCATAACGCTCACACATTTGTAATAATTTAATAAACATGGACGGAAATCAGGTTCTGTTCCAACGTAATTTTCCAACTACACTAATGAAGGTGCTATAAAGCCAGCTATCTTAGCAATACGCCATGTCAACTGACCCATTGTACCTCCGAGTTGTATAAAACTGAAATTTGCATTTCTGAAACTGAAAAGGAATTTGTCCGATTCTGAACATATTCATAATTCCCCAGCTATATAATCACACAAAGACTCAAATAATGTGGCTATATACTGAAGTTAATGATTCAACATAATTACATGAAAAAATTGTGACTAATAGGATATAATAAAATCACGGCCCAAGTTGCAAATGAAATGCGGTCATTAGACACAAACAAAAACAACCAACTGTTGGTCATGTCACCTGGAAAGAGTCATCACTGTTGACGGATGGATTAAACTCATTATAAAGCAAATTTACAAAGTTGTACCTGTTGAGATGCAGTTGTCACACTCAGCACAACTGCCTGATAGTGGCAATCATGTGACTTCCACAAAGCTGCCACTTCTAATTTAGAGTTGTCTTGATCTTTTGCCTTCTTCAGAGCACTTTCAATTGCCTCAAAAGATTCATACTGCTTATCGTCTGATAATCTCGGCAAGTCACTCGGGTTCTCAACAATCATCTCCTTGTTGTCATCAATGAATTGTACAATTGCATGGGGAACTGCAATTGGAACAAATGATTTCTTATTCACTTTCTTAAATTAAAAAATTTTTAAACATCAAAAGTGTCGCTAAACCAGTGCATTATGTCAACACATTTTAACCTGAGGGCCACCCAGACTTAACAGATCACTGTCCTAAATTAGTATTGTTATTAAATTTAATTAATTTAATAAGTTTCAGTCAGGAAAGTACCAATTGAAACCGACATAACTGTTTTGTGTTTCTAAGCTGCTGCTGTGCTCACGAGTTTTTCATTTTTAACAATATCACACATTATTTGAATTAATGTAACCAGTGGCTGTCGATCACTATGGATCAATTACTTGAGGTCACAGGTTATAATTTTCTTGTACAAAACAACATTCTCCTGGGTTGGGAGGCCAGGTCTCAGCTGCCTTGATGAGTATTAGGTGGTACTGCACTTTGTAGGGGGGGGGGGGTTGGGTTTCATGTGACATTTGTCTTCTTTTGTTATAGATACCAGTAAATTACTCATGCAGTTATATTTGGCTAAATTTTCTTTTACTCAGACTCCTCTTACACTGAATTTTAATTATTTTGTTTAAGAGTCAACTGTGAGTGAAGAGCAATTTAAGTAACTCAGATATTCATTGAAGTTTTTAATGTCCTTTATGGTTTCAACCAATTAACTGCTTTAAAACTTAAAATGTTGCAATTGGATTAACCAGCCTCTAGCCCAGAATGTTTAAATGAGAAAATTAAATTCTACTGAAACCTGGAATATAATCTGTAATTTGATTCACACAAATTGAATCTAATATAATTATGTGCACACAAATGTTTGGAATACTTTAAAACAAGTTTTTGAACATGGATATTGTTTTTCAGAGAAAAAGAAGCTGTTCGCTTATCTCTGCAGAGGCATGAAACAATACGGAATGACGGCAACATTTTAATCAGGACACCCGATTGTTTTTGTTCACCCACCGACCCCTCTAACTCGTTCCTCACATCAGTTATATTTACCTTAAATTTCAAACACAGTCGACAATTCGTCTCCAATCTCTTCATCGTGGAAAAGTCTATTTTCACTCGCTTCGAGGATGTGGTTGCTGTTGCCATAATGAATTAAGCAGAATGGTACCGAGTCATGTCGCACCCAGGTCAAGTCGCACACTAATAAAGTTATGTCGCACCCAATGCTAAAGTCATGTCGCACCCAGTATAAACCAATACCAAAGTCATCCTCATTTAAGATATTATTGACTTTATTAGAATATGTTATCAAACTGAAAGAGAGCGACAGAGAATTTTTAAAAAAAAACGATTGCTTGAAGGCACCAGTAATTCACGCATAACATGGTGTATGGTGAAAAATAACCAAGAGTGTATTATATCCAGGTTAACAATATAACACTATTTCGCAAATAAAAATAATTATTAGGAAATACATTCACTGTGAGGAAAATAATACTTTCGCTAGCATGGGTTACAAAAAGTATTCTTAAAGACAATTAATGCCGTGTAATTTATTACAAAGCAAGCCGACCCCGGAATCCGACTTTTGATTCTTTAAAAAGTGCAGATTTTTTTATATTCAAAGTAAGCAGACCTAGGGAAGCCAACTTTGGTTTCTTTTTATCGGTATTCACAGGAATTTCGAAAGTAAATTGAAACTTAGGAAATATTACTTGGGAATTAGATCTGGCTTATGAAAAGGCAAATATAAATCAAATCAAAACTTTTATTGCATGAAACACAAAAGAGTGTTTATAAAGCAAAACACAAAATATAATACATCATCATCTTTATTGATAATACATCATCATATTTATTTCCTTCCGTAAAAGATTGCATGATATAATAATTAAGTACAATAAATCGCTGTTGCAATCAGTACAATATACCGTAAACATGGGTTCACATGTTTTTGCTGCTTTTCTTGATACAAAAAAGGCAATCGATACCGTGTGGCACAAAGGGTTACTTTTTAAATTATTCATGTTGGGAATTACGGGTAAATCCCTTTTGATATTCTTAACATGTGTATAAATTTACATAGCAAAGTCTTTGTCAATGGGCAATTTTCGGACTGGTTCTCAATTGGCCAAGGAGTGAGACAAGGGGGTGTTTTGTCAACCTTGATGTACACAATATTTATAAATGACTTGCTGCTCCAGTTAGAGAATAGTGGATTTGGAACAAAGATTGAATCCTTAGCTGTGGGAAATCCAACCCTAGCAGATGACATTTCACTTCTGGGTATTAATCCTAGTAATCTACAAAAGCTGATATTGCATACGCCTACAGTAATAAGTGGTGATTTGAGCTTAGTGTCACAAAGTCAT
This sequence comes from Margaritifera margaritifera, assembly GCA_029931535.1. Lineage (NCBI taxonomy): Eukaryota > Metazoa > Mollusca > Bivalvia > Unionida > Margaritiferidae > Margaritifera > Margaritifera margaritifera. The sequence goes on from JAQPZY010001128.1 coordinate 105,181, forward strand.
ACATTATTATTTTCGGTCAGCAATACAAGAATTATGTCAATATGAAATGGTATCTTGGTCCATCATGTTTGCCGGTTACTGATTCTGCAACACACCTGGGACACCGGATTCACTCAAAGCTTACGCCACATGACGCAATACTCGATGCATGCAAGAAAGGGAAAAATTCTTTTCACGGTCTGTTTGGTATTGGCATTAAACCGAATGGCAGTGAATTATGGTGTAATATTTCAAAAAGTGACCTCCCTTCACTGGATAAAACTCTGAGGTATTTTGCCAAACATTTACAAGGCTTCCCAACACATACAAGATCAGACATCGCTCTGGGAATGATAGGATGGACATCAGTGCAGTCCGAAATTGATAGAAGAAAATTGATGTTTTTACACAGATTGTGTTTGATGCCTAATAACGTATATACTAAACGTGTGTTTAACGTTGCGTTATTTCACTTCATTTTGAGCGGATGCATGTCAAGCTACGGGTTAATTTAAAATCTATATGATACGTTAAAGAAGTTTGACTTGCTTGAGTATCTAACTGATTATTTGCAGCATTCCGAAATTCCAGATAAACTAAATTGGAAAGAAATTGTAAGGTCGAAAATTGCTGGTTTTGAAAATAACCTCTGGAGAGTTCGTATGTCTAATGAAGCAGATATTGACAAATTCTCTTCGATACACTAATCCTTGCGACCTGCCTCAGTATGGCAGTCGGCTAAAACCAGACAGCACAGTAAGGTATATATGTATATAGCTAAACTATGGGTTGCTCTTCCTCAAGCACAGCTCGATATGTATATTCGATGTGGGAATGTTTATACAGACTTGATACATCATTGTTGTGTTGCATATTTTATATGTCGAATTTCAGAAACTCTTTCTGGGATTTCCTGACATAACTTTCCAATAAGCCTGCATGCTACGTTATTTAATGCAGAAGATGAGCTGCAACTGTAATATCTTCCAGGTAAAAGTTTACCAGCAGGTGTAATCGACAAAGAAAACTCCAAATTATTCGTCCTGTATGCAGCATACTTTGCCATGCAGTGTGCAGCTATCTTCTGCAAGTAAGGTACTGAAACTTGCAACTTATGCAGCTGATGAACAATTTAATAATGGATATACTGTAAAGAAGAAAGTGGTCACTGTGACCTACGAGGGGTGAAAGAAAAATGTAAATTCGTGACATGTAATTTACGTGTTATCTTCATGCAGGCTTTTGCTTATCAATAATTATTGACTATGAATATAATCTGGATAGCGAGGAAGTAAATAAATAGTTTTTTTTTTAATGAGAAGTCTCAGAGATTGCCTTTTCATATACATTTTAATATCTGTTTCCTGTACTACCATGTTTTATTTTCCTTGGATTATGTTTGACTTTTTTTTCTATCACTTAGTATTTTTAAAGAAATAAAATAGCAAAGAGTAATGTGTAAGATCTCAAACCAACATGTGTAAACTAGGCAAATAAATCGAAGAAAGTATATTTTTCATAGTTATTACTATGTAAAATAAGTATTAAAATTACATTGTGACATAAAATTAAAATAGTTTTCTAGAAACATTCACAGTCAACATGGTCAAATACTGAAACAATTGTCTTTGTAAAATCAATATTATATGCATCTGAGGATCTGATTGCAATAAATAACTGAATTTAATGTTAGAACGGATGCAACAATATAAAAGATCAAATTCCCATTGAAACGTTTTGTTTCCATTTTTCTGTTGGATTCTGGGTATAATTACCTTTTAATTAAATATTTTTGTAATTAAAATTGAGAGCAGTCAAGATTCCAAGTCACACATTTTGTAATTGCAAAGACATTAATTAATGTCTTAAATGACTGATTAACTGACAAATCATGTACATTATTGTGGGCATTTGACCAAAATTAATGTCCAAATACATGTTGATTCTTACTGTTGCTTTGTTTTCATTCAGATAATTTAAAATTTCTAGCATTTAAGTTGTCACTGTCAGACAATTTGCATATTGTAATACAAATACATTTACTAATGTTATCTCCTAGGAAATTCTAACCATGCAGTTTCCTGTCTTGCTTTCCTATAAATATCCTATTACCTTTTGTCCATGTTAGTGGTCCTATTAAATTCCTATTGAACACTATCCGAGATGCCTAGGAAAATGGTAGGATAAATAATAGGAATTTCTTTAACAAGGAATGATTTACTAGTGGGTCATGAAACCTATAGGAATCTTGTAGGATTCTATAGGATTCAGTAGGAGGATTCTGTACGGGTAGTTGCACCTGGATTGGTATATGCAGCTCCATAGCCAGTTGCACTGGAGCAGCTCCATAACCAGTTGCACCATAAGACATCAATTACACTTCGTTTGGGGTGTTCATTTCATGTTACTTCATTCTCTTGCCCCCAATACTACATGTACCTCTGCAGCTCCTTAGTTAGTTGGAGTAGTTCACTTTCTCAAGTGCAGCTCCTTTGCTAGTTACACGCTCAGAATTAATGTCCCTGGTTGCAACTCCATAATTAGTTGCACCTGGATTGGTATATGCAACTCCATAGTTAGTTGCACCTGGATTGGTATATGCAACTCCATAGCCAGTTGCACCATACTCTTCTGTATTTTACTAAGTCTATTTATATCTTGCATTTTTGTTGTATGTTTACAAGCTAGTCAGATTCATCTAATTTGGTGATTGCGTTCCATGGAGTTGCTGTGAATATATGCCAAAGTTGTAATAAGATGTATATATCATTTAAATATCTGAAGAATAAACATTTTAGCTACCATTTCTTTTGGTTGTGTATTGTGTAAACTCATGGTTTAAAACAATGTTGGTCTCACTGTTAGAAACTTAACCAAAATCTTGCACTCTCTATGAACCAAAGTATCATAATTATGTACAAGTAATATGTATGCAGATGCATGTATGTGTATGCGTGAATACACACACGTGCGTGTATATATATATATATATATATATATATACCGGTACATGATTTTACAAGCATGGAAATCCTTATTTAGGACATAACTTTCTATTTGGACATAGAATCTAAACAAGATAATATATATGCAGAGATTTTCTGAATGTGGAAAAATATATATTGCTTTCTTTCTATATATCCCTCAATTTTTACCATACTACTAATATTTACTGATGGTAAAATCTAGGCACATTATAATGTAACCATCTCAAATGACTATTTTAATAAAGTTATCATCCATGCATGTACATGTACATTAATGAAAGTTGCAAATGGCCGAGAGTATTTATTTAACTGATGGAGATTAATTTATGTGATATTGGTCTTACTGTACATTCATGTAGACTCTCATGCTGATAAATGGTGCTAAGCAAGTGCACTAGATTTGTGTTGTAATGTAACAGATTTTATATATATATATATATATATATATATATATATATATATATATATATATCATAGTACCTGCTGAAATAAGATTTACAGTTCATATTTATCTTTCTCAGATATAATTCTAATGACTACAACAAATACAAGTAATTGATTCCCAAATGCATTCTCTGCTTGCATGTTTCAGTTGCCCAACTTTTGCTCTCTTATTTGTTTCAAGTTTTGCCTTGAATATTTATTTTCTGCTTGGTATAATTTCAGTTGTTTTTTCAGTATTAAGTTGCTTCTGAAGTATTCTTTTGCTTCGTTGCAGCTCGACAGGTTTTTAATTTACTGAATTTGTCCACTTATTGCATTTGTTATCATTATATAATTCACCTTTTTATGTTAGGGTTGGATTCGACTAGCTCTTTCATAAATAAGTTAATGATGAAACGAGGTGTATATTTAGTAGATAAATATCTTTAGTTCAACTATCTTACTATGACATCATTAAACTCTTTTGACAATTGTACATATGAGAATGTTTTAGGTAACTGTAGCATTCGACATATAGAGTGTCAATTATTTAATTCCAGTTCATATAATAAAATGTAATATTTTGGCTGAAATTTCACTGTCTCAGTATCAGTGGGAGAAGTAAAATCTCTATATTAAACAGTAATTGGATAATTTATTGCTACTGTTACTTCCGTTAGAGGGATGAGTAAAATCTCTATAAAATAGTGGCAGGTTACCATCCATATATGATGTCACTCAATTTTAGTGGATTTTTTACCCCCCTCCCCACTTCATCACATATCATCACAAAAACTCAGACTCCCCTCATATATGACTTCACAAAGCTTCGACCCCCCCCCCAATAGAAATTGTCAAAAATAAAATTGGTTTTAAATCACTTCGTATTAGAAAAACACACATGGGAGATAGTAGTTGTCACAGCGTGGGAACAGCAATGAGTATTGTTTCTCAGCAAATCGATCAACCATTCAGCATTTAGCACCACTGCACAATTGCCTCTGGTACTGCACACTTTTTTTGCGATGCAATGTAGTTTATAATTTCTCTGGTAGATGGCGCTGGTAATGTTTTTGTGATGTCACATTTTTCACACACACTCCCTACAGGGGGTGCTCTACAGATATTATGTACTTCTGAGAGAGTGACAGGTGTAAGGTGAAGTTGTTTGAATTTGCAACATGCACAATGAAGAGAATGTTGGCATACTTCTATGCTATTTTCATGTACTGTCGATGAAATTTCTTTACATATTGTACTTGTGGATATTGTACATGATCAAAGCACACAACTGACAAAAAAATAGGAAAAACGAATTTTGCCAGAGTAGGCAATACCTGCTTCTAAAGGTACAATGAATGAATTACAAAATATATAAAAAGTAAACAAAGTTATCAGCTCCTTTCTTTACAATTTAATTCTGAAGTCCAGGAATGACCATGCGGAGCTAGCAGTTTTTTCATAGGTGCACATCTTAAGTAAGACCAATCTGTATACTCTATAACCCAAATTGCACCCATCAATCATATACCAAAATAAAGAGAATTAAAAGTTCTTTTAAAAATTTCCACGATATACAAGGTCCTTTTTTTAAATAGCCAGGATAACTAGTGAGGAAAACCTGGGAAATTATTTTTCTTTAAAAATCTAACCCTATGCAAAATATGAAACTGTAGAGCTCCACCATCACATCACACAAGTCGGACCACCTCTCCCCCCTCCCCCGTGCGTGATGTCATATGTGGACGGTCCCTAAGGCTGGGGACCTTCCATCTTACCCTCTGCCCGATGTGGAATTTTATGCCCAAGTTGGTGGGGGGGGGGGGGGAAATAGGGTCTTGTATGTCATCCCTGATAGCTGGGTTGACATTGACAGTCCATACCGCTTCAATAGGTAATCGATATCTGCACTTGGGTCTAGATCAAGAAAACACTACAACTGGCTTCCAGAAGCTGGGGTTGAAAAGAATACCATTATCAAATAAATGTGTACAGTGGCAGTTTTGTGTTTTATCTTTTTTATTATCCAAACTTTCTCAGAATACAAGTTTGTACAGATCACAATCAAAGTGAACACAATCTTTGAAATCAAGAAGGTTTCTGAACAAGAGCAAGGATGATAAATACTTCTGGATTTTCCTTCTGTGGTCATAACTATCACATATCATATTGAAAGTCAGAGTTATCAGCGACTTTAAAACGAGAACTACATTTGAATTTTGAAAATAGGAGTTGAGAAAGATTTGTAAATTTGGAGGTCATTATATAATACAGCCTGAACAAGAACATTGGAAAAAATACAACTATCGAGGCTCTTACCAAAAAATATTTTAATAGATCGAGGGTTGAACGCAAAACAACTGTAACTCAAATTTTTATCAAAATTTTTTTTATTTCATATTTTGGAACAAAATAACTTTGCACATCTATCCTGAAATTTTTAGGCCTCAATGCACACAGTTTTCGTCGATTTATCACATATATAACATGTATATTTGCAAAAGTAACTTCTCCCATTTGCAACCTTCACCTTAAATTTTGATGATGGAAGAAGTTTTAAAAGCAGAAGATTTGAATGAAGAATCTGGTAAGTATTTTTTTTTTTTTTTTTTTTTACAAAGAAATTGCTTTTCTTACATGTGGACTTTTGGCTTGAGTTTGTCATTAGGAAAGTTACTTTTCTGAATAAAAATAATAATATATCATGCATGTATGTAAAAGAAAGGGAGCAACCATTTTACAGAATTTTAAAAGTTTTGAATGTTTTTATAAGCGATGCATGCAAAACTGATTAATTTTCACATATTATTCTTGCTTCTTTAGTGAGCATGCAAAATAAAAATGATGCTAGCAAAACCAGAAATATTAGGTCCATAATATTGTACTTATGGATATTTAAGTTTCTTAAATATCATGGAAATATGGAAGAATATTATTTTCAAATATTATGTGTATCTAAATGGAAAAAATAAGCTTTAAGAATTATTACTATGCACATAAAAATATGGACGGCTGGGGATGGGATGGTCAAGATAATTTAAAGTGGGTGATGTATAAAGCTACATAAGAGTTTGTAATATGACAGGAGGGAAAAGTACTTCTTCATTTCATACACCAACGTGTTCTATTTGATTTTAGGTACCATCAAGAGCATGTGTGCATTAATGCATGAAACTAATCCTCTGTTTAAGGGGAGTTATGCCAATGCACCTGTAGTGTCCTTGTGGCATTTATCCAGGCACCCACAAAGCCCTTGGAAAACTGGTTACAAGCTACACTGGACAAAATATTGATTAAGGGCGATCTTTTTACCAATGTTGCAAGTGTGGTGGGCCAACCGCATCTACTGCCTGATGAACTTCCCAGGAAAATATCCACAGAAGGTGGACTTTGCCAAGTAACATTATGTGAACCAGCAAGTGATATACTGTTCCAATCCAGTGATGACAAAGATTCAATCCAGAACCTTGAACAAGACATCAGATGTCCTGAAATTTTGAATTATGCCTTCTTGACAGTTGGTAGCAAAACACCTGTAACAAGATAACCGGGTAGGATTTCGGATTTATAACAGAACACTGTTGATGGTGATAAAAATGCAATGTTTATTGATGAATGACTTGAATGGGAAGAAAGGTTATGATTAATACGTGCGTGTATAGGGTCCAAATATTGGACAAATTAACATAATCCGCACGAACCTAATACGGTAACCCAAATATGAACACAAATAAATAAATACACAGCGCAATGATAAAGACTAATGATTCACCGTAATCCCAGACGACGAAAAGAATGATGTGTTTTACTCAGATAGCAAAAATGATGTATTTTACTCATATAGCAAAAATGTATACCCTCAAATAATGAAACATGAGGCCCTTTATTCAAATAATAAAATGTGGTGCAAACAAATGGGATAGATATTATGCAACATATCTTTACACTCCCAAACCACTGGGTATCACAAAAACCCAAAATTAGCCCAAGTTTATCTAAGACCGTACACTGTTACTTACCCTGGGGGACAGCTGCCCCTTTGAAATAGTTCCACGCAGTATCCATCATGGTACAAATATTATGGGGGACATACTCTATAAGGAAGGGAAATGACATTAGGGATTTATACAATTCCATGACAACACCATCATATACCATTGGGCTCCTTCTGACCAACAATTAACCAATGATTAGTGTTTTTGACTCACACAATAGGGATACCAGTCGACTGACATCAACAGTTGGTTCAGCAGTGGTGACAACTCATCTAAATATTAGACCAGCAGATGCTCAAGTTTATCTAAGACCGTACACTGTTACTTACCCTGGGGGACAGCTGCCCCTTTGAAATAGTTCCACGCAGTATCCATCATGGTACAAATATTATGGGGGACATACTCTATAAGAAAGGGAAATGACATTAGCAGAAACTAGCACACAGTTTCAGTGACATCTCCTGTAATTCACTGATATCAAAAACTGACATCAAACCTCTGTTTGGTATAATAAACATTATTTTGCTGCATACATTGTCAAGAAATGCAGAAAATGAACGATGTCGGAATCCTTCTCCAAAAATTTAAAAACTAGATCGATGCTGCTCTGTATGTCTTCATCACACATACCTAAATACAGCGTTTTTCCATGCCTTTTGTGGAAACTTTCCAGTGGTAAATCTATTTTCAGTGAGTAGAATGCTAGATACTTTCTGAAAATTTCATCAGTTCTTGTTTGTGCATTTCCCGCTTTTGATGCCAAAATTATATCCAAAATGGCATCCTCTATGCTACCGTCCTTCCAAACAAATATATCATGCTGTCTAAGCTTGTTTCTTGCCACTATCCAGTCTTGTTTAAGATACTCCTTAAAGGCAATCTTCCCACTTTCTGGAACAATACTGGATTTCCCAATCTTTGACACTGGCTTCCATCTGAAACTCTCAGATTCTTGTATTTTCAAGCTCTGTACATTCTTTGCATATATATTACCATAGAATTTGGCATCTATTCCTCCAAATAGTTGTTCCATGTTGATGTTTTCCTGTTTGAAGTTGATACCTTGTGCAGTGCTGACAATCATTTCTGTGCTTACTTTTACGTCTGGAAATGTTTCACATTCCAGTATTGATGGATTCTCTCGCAAAAACTTCTTCCTTAAAAAATCTGCAATCTTTTCAGAAAACACTTTTTCAATTCCACTTTCCTTAAGCAACTCAGCTACTTCCTGATGAATCTTAGATGCACATACATGTGCAGTGTTTCCACCTCCCACCGCTGCTGTTTCAGTTTCTACAACTGTGTTAGCATCCAAGAGAAATAGATGAGGTGTATTGACACTGTCACAAAACACATGCCATTTCTCCTTGTCACCATGACAATCCAGTATATACAGAGAACTCAGTAAATACTTCAACTTTTCAAAGTATTTCCATGCAAGGGGTACACCATTTTTCTTTTGATATAGCTCTGATACAAGATTAAAAATACGCTCTGATGAGTCTTCTGTTTCGGGATTCAAAATATATGAGAACATTGCCCTACTAAAGATCAAGTCAGACTTTCCTTCAACAAAAAGTATTCTTTTAGTAAAAATCACATTGGCATATTTCTCTGTGGCAATTCGAGATATTGGATCTCTTATTTGTTTTGATAGATTTCCAATGTTTACAATCTCAAATGAATTTTGAGCGTCACTATCACGTGTTTTTTGATTGCTAACCTTGCAGAACTTGAATGTTCGTTGAATCAACAGAGGTGAAATAAAAGCAGCGTTGTGCGATATTATAATAATACTCTTAGCCTTTTCTTCTGTCAGGATTAACCTTAATCTCTGTATCATTTGTGGATGCATCCCTCGATCTGGCTCCTCCAGAAGGATGGTTCGGAATGGCTTGTATGACAGGAGCAAAGAGATGAGTTTCGCCTCCAAGATTCCATTTGGAAGTTTGAAAATGTTCAATTTCTCGCCTCTCCAATTCCTTACAAGCAGTAACTCTTTCCCATCTCTTTCTCTTAAATCAAATTTAAAATATTCTCCACCAGTTAGAACTTGGAATATCTTCTCAGCTTTAAAAATGTCATGCCGCCTCTCAGAAAACCATCTAATTATTTCACATGTCTCTGAATCTGCAGAGTAATTTTCCTCAGCTTTTCTCAAGCTGGAGCTTTTAGACCACTGCACTCCTACTGCCTTGCAAGCAAAAGTAAAAACTACATGTTCACTTAAAGTATTTAGCGTGCTTTCAGCCTTAGTTTCTTCATTTGTAATATTGGAGCTTTCTGCGATTTCAGTTTCTGTAATTGTTTTACTAGATCTTTTAATAATTTCAGAAACAGTATTCAGAAAAAGTAATTCTGAAGTCTTATGTTCCTCTGTAAGTAACCCACAAAGGCTCTGAATCAAAGTACATTCCTCATTTTCCTTGAACACACATTGAAAATGTTTTGAAGGGCATACTCTAGAATTGTCTTTAAATATAATATCCATATATACAACTGCATTTTCACTCTTTCCCTTGTCAGTTATAACAACAACTTTTGCAGACTGAGAGTCGGGAATTTGGACAAATGTTGTGATAATTCCGTCGTGGTTCTCAAACTTGTCCCTTATATCTTCCGGTAAAGAGAAGTCACATACAACATATGATGGATCTTTCTCATTTGGAACATTCATTGAAAAGATAAAATTCGATTTCAGGTCCATGCATCTTCTAACAGATTCAAATACTGATGATTTTCCTGAACCATTTTCACCCACAAAAAGGTTCCCTCCATCGGAAAATTTCAAGTACTGATCCTTCTCAAACTTAAGAACGTTCTTCAATCTTACTGCCCGAAGCATTTTTATCTGAAAAGGAAGAAAATATAATAGTTATTGTCAGAATCAAACAAAAGAAAATAAATTACATCATCTTTCATTCACAACAGCCTCGAGGGAATTACTACCCTGCTGATCACTAATTTGACCGTAGATTGTGGGACATCACTGTTATTTCATATGCATGTCTGTGTATTGATAAAAGTCGTAGATCAAACAAGATAGATATTGTTGTATTTTCTTATTTTCCGAGTTTATGCCTCACTTAAGTCTGATCACTTGTGAAAATGTTTGAATAACTTCTTAACACTAAATAATGGTACATAGTTAATGGTCCAAGTAATTCAAAATCACTTACATATTTAAAAGTTGGTGTCCATTTTCTGTTGCTACTCATAGATGAATATATATCTCCATGTAAGGGGCATTACATACTTAAGTATGGGACAAAGTATACTGCTTTAATTGTCCATAAAATAAAAGCTGAAGCAGTATTTTAAAAAATCTTAAAATTTGGACAGATTAAAGACGACAGAATCCACTTGTCAAATATCAAAGAAAAGTGTATATTAGTGACTTTTTTCAGCCTGAGACAATTTTTTGATCACATTGGTCTTTCGCAATAGAAAGCATGCGAGACCAATTTCATTAAAGATTTCACATAGTCTTGTGACCTTCTGGATAAATTTATCATTTCCTATTATAGATGTTGCAGCCACGCCATTTAATGTCCAATTAATCCCCAAAGTTCATATCATTGTCCTACACTTAGGTAACAAGTGATATCATCTTGATGATGTCATAATGTAATGATCATGTCATTTAGAGCTGCGCAGTCTACTTGATTTTACAAAGACATACACCCTTACAAGCTTAGTTTTCTTTAAGCTCTCAATGGCAAGTGCCTAAAGACATAGTATGCTTGTTGCATGTCAGTGACAGCAATATATGAAAACAACTGAAACTTCTGCACAAGTTGCTGATTTCCATGAATAAAGGGAACAAAGTAATAAGCCATTACACAAAGAATTCACTATACATCTGAGTCTAATATCAATAGTTCGGTTTTCTTTCAGGGGAAAGATAAGTGGTGTATTGGCACATAAGTAAACACATCTGCATTAAAGATAATCTTCAAAAATACATATATCTCCAGTGTCTAATGACACTATTGATATCCTCTGAACTTTCTATACAGAAGAGAAAGAGGATGGGACAATATAATATCAATGTTCTGGTCTACAATTCACCTGCAATGCATCACAAGCTGTATAGCAAAATGGATTATATTTACATGTAATCACAATGCATTTTGTAAAAGTGTCCAATTTGTTACAAAAGGGGTTATTGAAAGGACAGCATTCATTCCTGGAAAATTCAGATGACTTGTGAATATACTATTTCAGGATCTACAGCAATTCAGATCAAATGAATGAAAACATTATCATGCCAATGTTAAGGTACTGAAGTTGTACAGCTTAAAAATTATTGCAAAACTCATTGTTCCTGCATGCAACAATAATGCATTTTGTATTAAAGTCCACTATATGATGATAAAAGTTTGCAACAGCAAGGAATTTCAACCTGTGTAATAAAAAATTATTTTCCAAAACGAGGATCGATCAAATTACTTATCAATATAAATCCAAAACAGAAGAGGGAAGGAATAGAAGCAGCAGGCCTTTGATGGAAGGGATGATGGAAATGATACACCTCCCATCAACCCCACAAACATACACATGAGAAAACTATTCTGGTTTGTTTTTATTATGTTTTATTATTTTAAGAAAAGAACAAATAAATAAACATTTAACAACAATTTTATTTCGTGTGAATCATTTATTTCAATCTACTTGACTTATTCTGATATTTGCTACTGTTTAGGTCTGAGCATAGCAGCAGCTGCCTTAGTCAATTGTGAAATCTACAATTTTAGGCAACCCTCAGTGCACATCTGTTGAGAACGGTGTTGGAAAGAGAGGAAGATCTTTAAAATGCATGACGGATTACAACAAGCATTATATGCCAACGTTGAAATTAACTGGAGTATGTACTGGCCATTGCTACTGAATTGGACACAACATGGAAGCCTACTGTCAGCTTCCCAGTGCACATTTTACTGAAATTATGAAAACAGTATATATGCCTGGCATTCATACAATTTTAGGGGACTCAATGCAGTTTTTTTAACTGCGATAGGTAGTTTTGGAAATAGCCAATAGCCTTTAAGCAAACAATCGATGCTGCAGGAATATAGTGTTTTCCATTCATGCAACTGAGACAAACACTGCGGCAAAACCAAATCGGTGCATGAGGAAACAATTATGGTTTGTTTTATCATTTTAACAAAAGAACATCAATGAATAAACATTTTTAAAAAATTTTGATTTTGTGTTAATCAATTATTTCAATCCACATGACTTATTCTGATATTTACTATCATTTAGGTCAGACTGTAGCAGCAGTTGCCTTAATCAATCATGAAATTGATAACTTCAGGCAACCCTCAGCACACATCTGTTAAGTGTGGTGTTGGAAAGAGTGGATGATTTTTAAAGCCCACAACTGATTACAACAAGCAATGTATGTCAATGATTAAATTAACTGGAATATATATTGTCCATTGCTAATGAATGGCCACAACATGGAAACCTACTGTCAGCTTCTTAAATATCCACGGTGTCCATACAATATTAGGTGACTCTCAATGCAGTTTTTTCATTGTGATAGGCAGTTTCAGAAACAGTCAATAGCCTTTAAGCAAACAATCGATGCTGTAAGAAGATGTAGTACAAATATTAGTACCCCTACTTCCTTCGCTGACAGGCTACTAATTTGATCCTATAAGTAGCCGTGTGTTTTTTCCATTACTTTTGCACATGTTTGTAACAATGCACAAATCGAAGTCTCCTTAGTTTATTCCACCTAAAAGCAAATGTAAGGTCATACCAAAAACAACTCCAAGTGCTTCTAAACAATATAAGTGTAATAGACTGCCATTTTGAATAAGCATCTAACTGGATCAGCACAACACACAGACATAAAAAGTTCCCCGTCATATAGACGCTCCTACTTTGTAAGAAGAGACACAAACTGTTTGGTAAATTGGACTGTAATTTTGTTTGTCCATTAACAACAATAGGATCATTTCATAGCCTCAATTTACTGAGGGTATGACATCATAGCTAGGAAGATAGATGTTTCCATCAACACGACAGAGACAAACACTACAGTCAATCCAAATCAGTAGTATAGAACAGGGGTCTCCAAACTTTATAAGACGAGGGCCAGGTTTGATTTTTGAAGAGGGTTTGCGGGCTGAAGTGACTGTGAAAAATTTAAATATATCCAAATCGTTTTAAAAAAGTACAACACTTTGCGAGCAGGACAAATCGAAGCTGCGGGCCATAGTTTGGAGATCCCTGGTATAGAAAAAAGTAAAAACTAGTAATGTTAATGTGGGGATGCAAATTTGGCACAATGGAAACTTTCATACATGTGATTCTATCGGCGGTAGGCCAAAAATACCATTTTAAAGGCCGTCTACTGCACATACCGTTTAGTAGTCGAAATCTACCGGTTTTGAAAATCTCAAGGAAATTTTTTTTTCTTAAAAAAAAACCCCCGTTTTTTTTACACGTTCTATAAACACATTAGATAAACCAGCCAGAACCAGTCTACTGGGAACCGGAAATGTTCCACCTATGCTACGACGGTGCGACGATGCGTGGTTGAGTAGTTGGATTACAATTGTTAAATAATTGATTACCTTATTGTTGTAATTTGGAGAGTTTAAGGCCAAATGCGGGATGTTGTTTGAGGTGTTATAAGTAATAAAAGGATCAAAGGTAATCCATGATGACCATGAGTCTTTGATTAAAACTCCTCGGGGTGAAATGAGCTTGGAGCAGTATTGGAGATCAGTCAGCAGCCTCAGAAACCCAGCAAAAGGAAAACTTAAGTTAGAACTTCTTTCCAGACTGAGTGTAGTTGTCCTATCATTGCCACATTCCAATGCTGACACAGAGAGGACATTCTCCATTCTTCGGAAAATCCAGAGTGTTTCAGGGGGAAATATGGACCAGAAAACTATTGACAGCCTGCTAAGTGTGAAGGTTAACGCTCACAGTGAATGTCACCAGTGGTCACCAGACAGTGATCTTGTGAAGGAAACTAAAAATGCCTGTGGATTTTATAAAAAATCTTTGCAGTGAACTGTGAGATGTACAACTCTTCCTTTTCATTTAATTAACAATATACTGGCTCATATTAACTAACTATTATTGTAACATTTTCCATCAGATTCTGAATCTGATTCATGTTCAAAATTTGTGTTTTATTATAATATGAAGAGAATACATATTATGTGACAAAATGAACTTGTTTTGTTTTCAATCCCCTTAAAACATGTAAAATTTATGCCAATAAAAAATCTACCTTTTTAGAAGCCAATCTACTGATCAAAATTTGTAAATCTACTGGTTTGAAATCCTGGTTCTGTCACATGTATGAACTTTGTTCAGAAACACAATTTCACTCAATCTTTGCCTCTCTCTCTGCAAAACTGTACTAGGAAAAGTACTGGAATCCAATTTGTACATTTTTTGTCATACATGCCTGGAAAACCAATTCCTGAACATAATTGCAGAAATGCACACCCTACTGAATGCGATTTGAAAGTAAAAATGTAGTTTTTTGTGGGGGATCAAACTAATTTTAATGATGTAATACTTACCTGTTGCTACTGCATAGCTTACTCTTTTCTAGATGGAAAAATACCCTTGAATGTGTGATGAGAATTCATCCTCCCATTGAGTGGTCCATAAAAATCTAAAGTCCAACCAGTAGTAATCTTGCCCATGTACACAAATCATCAATATTTTCGAGGACGTAGCCTGAACTAGTGGGATATCAGTGCATGCAAAGAGAAGGCTATCCGGCAATAGCAACAGATAAGTATTACATCATTAAAACTAGTTTCCTCCACCACCCCCACCCCCACCAAAATAAACCCAAAACAACTACAATTTAATATCAGTAATACATCACCTGTTGCCATTGTATAGCTGAATTTGCCAGTTCAGTGGGGGGGCTAATTATCCCACAACTGGTGAAGATAAAAAAGGAATACTTACACTCACTGTTGAAGTGTATACTACTGTCTGATTGAATCAGCACAGTCCACTTTTTGAGCTACGACTATCAGCCCCAAAGAAAATATGCCTTCGCTTTGGTGAGCTAATAAGTGAAGGTAAAAGAAGAAGGTTGTGTGAGATCGCCAAAACATGGATTTCATCACATCTTCCAGAGACGAATGAGTTAGATAGGCCCATGAGGTAACAATGGCTCGAACCTCATGGGCTTTAATCTTCATGGCTGAAAGGTCCCTCTCATGCTTCCTATCCATATTATTTTTGTTTTCTGTTTACATTAAGGCTGGAGGTCTTTGCATTGAATTTTAATGTGTGCTGTATTTTTAAGAGCTTTTTCAGATCCAGCCAAAAATAATGTATCGTGAGCATACTGAGATATTAGAAATTCATTTCTATCTATATTGATACCATTAATATCTTTATTCTTTTTAATCATTAATAATAGCATACCTGCAGAATAAAAATAAGGTGAAAGGGAGTCATCTTGTCTGCATCCTCTACATACTAGTATATAAAACCAAGATGAAATATGTCCATTAACAGTTACACAAGATTTTATATTGTGATAAAATGTTTCAACCCATTTTATAATTGAATTACTGAAGTTGACAAAATTTAGTACTTTAAATAAAAACTTACATTCCACATAATCAAAAGCTTTTTCAAACTCAATATGTAGTAGCATACCTGGTATGTTATGCTTTTCTGTGTAAAACATTACATCGTATACTGCTCTTATATTTTCACAAATGGATCTACCAGCCATAAAACCAGTTTGATCATTATTAATTAAGTGTAGTAATGTTTTTTTAATCCTATTAGCAATACATGCTGAGGCCACTTTATACGTAGTATTAAGGAGAGATATTGGTCTACAATTGTTTAAATAATTTGTATCTTTACCACCTTCAGGAATACAAGTAGTAACTCCTTCCTTCTGAGTTGCTGAGATACTATTTATTTCATAACCATAGTTAACTGACCTAACAAGAAAATATCCTAAATCATTCCAAAAAAACTTAAAAAATTCAGTAGAAAACCCGTCGGAACCTGGACTCTTACAATTTGTTAAAAATGTTTTTCAGGGGCAGCTCAAGCTTTGGAAAATGATATCTTGCCCCCTACGTCTTGGCTCTTTTTTCTATTTAATTTTTGAATATCCGAGTTGTCAAGTATTAAGCTGAGATCGATGTTTTCAACATCCCTTGAGGCATGCAGACCTTCTTAATAGGATTGTGTGTCTTCAAGTATTTCTTTTTGTTTGGTAAGGATAGTGTTGTCCCTTTTTATAACATAGTTTAAGATAGTTTCGGTTTTCTAAATTTAAAAAATATTTCATCATTTTCTCACCTTCTTCAATCCATCTAACTACAGACCTTGTTTTTGCTCTAATCTTCATTAGAAGAATTTTAAAAAATAATTGGTCATTTATCTTAAATTGTATTTCATCATTTGGAATATAATGGACATCATTTTGGACATAAATATCAGACAAATATTGTAATTTAATGTCTTTATATTATTTCGTTTATATTTTCAATATCTGTCCTGTCTTAAAGTAGTGAGTTGTTGAACTTCCAAAGAGATATTCCCTTCTTGAAGCTCCCTATTTTGTACACTAATGTTAAAAGAAAATGGTCAGTTCTATACCCTGGTTCAATATCTGCAGCTTCAATATCTCTAAGCAAGTTCTCAGAAATCAGGACAAAATCAAGCCTCGCTCTTTTGTTTCTACCCCTCCATGTGTCTTTTTTCTTTTCTCCATGAATTTCTCTCCAAATATCAATGAGCCCAAACTCATTAGTGATATCTATCAGTTTTTCTCTTGATCTTGGGTTGTTTAATCTGACATAATTATATGTATCATGTTGTCGATTCATAACTAAATTAAAATCTACTCCTATGATTATGAAATGATCGTGGTAGTCATTTAAGTCAGTTTTCAACTTTTGAGATAAATTAGGACAATCTATAATTGGACCATAAATATTTAATAATGTCATGTTCTTATTTTCTATTTGCATATCTATAGTAATCTTATTTCCCTCCGTACCTTTTTGTCTTTGCTTTACTTTAAATTCAAAATTATTGTTAAAAAGGACTGCTACTCCTTGAGATTGACTTGAAAAATTACTAAAAAAGCATTCATATCCCCACTGACTGCATATGATATTCTTCTTTCTGTAGGAAAAGTGTATCTTGCAGAAAATATATTGAAAACTATTTTTGTTTTAAAAAATGTAAGATGTCTCTCCTCTTGGATTTGTCACATAAACCCTGACAATTCATGGATGCAAGGGTAATTGTATCAGTCAGTAGTATCAGTCAGTAAAAGACCCAAAGTTACTTCTATCTGGAAAATTACTCTGGGTTGAGATATCTGGCAGTTCAATACATCAGACCTTAATATAACTGTACATAAAATCCCAAGACACAAATATAATATATATGTTCATTTGCCTTTCACATAGCAAAGGACACCATTAGAGAGAGTGAAAAGGAGATAAAGAGACAGAGGTAAGAAGAAGCAGAAAGGCATAAAATGTTTTTACCTTTCGCTCAGTGTAAGAGAGCCTATTAACACATTAGAAATTGATAAACAAAGAAAGCAAGCAAAAGATTATTCAAATCACATGGCATGAATACATAAATACATTTGCAACAAAAGAAAGCATACAGTCATAAATACCTTTGCAGCAAAGAAAGCAAGCAAAAAATTATACACACAGCATGAAAACAATATACAGAAACATACTGTAATATGGTATAGAATAAAGACTAAAACCCAAATTTGATTTAAAATAGATTTTCATATTCAGTATAGATTTTTAAAAAAAAAGAAAAAAAAAAAGATTTTTTTATGCTATAAAGCGTTATATTCTATTTAAGATTTCCTGACCCACCCCACCCCTTCAAAAACAAAAATGTTGGAAAAAGAGTACAAAAAAGGCACCCTCAACAACAGAAAGCAAGTAAAGGTCACACAAGTCACATGGCAAGAGCATAATAATACAAAACAAGAAAATAAAAAGCATAAGACAAAGACTGGGACCCCAATTTACTATTAAATATATTTTCATAGTCAGTGCAGACTAAGAAAGATGTAATAATCTGTATCTGTTTAAGATTTTTTATATCCTATAACCAACAGAATATATTTTAACTGGTAAAGTAATTTGAGACCAGGTAAATTGATTATTGTTGTTTCTATAAAAAAAAAAATTCAGAAAAAGAATAAAAAATAAAAAATTCAAAAAAAGAAAATTGAATGATAAAAAGAACAGAAACACAACCAATAATTTATTTTAAACAGATTTACAGTAAAGAGGGGCACCTTATACAAAATAAAACAAAGCGAATTATACTGTAAGGCAAGGGATTAACATATTCAACAATATACTTACACTATTATCTCCCCTTCCTAAAGAGAAAAAAAAAAGAGGAAGCATTTGGTCAATATACAATATTACAACTTATTTACATTGGCATGTTATTCATTTCCTAAGATGAAACATATCTAGTTATTCATGTTAACTTGTTTCTTTTTCTTCATCCATGATTTTCGCAGTTAAAGCCTTGGATCTATACAAAAATTGTAGCAGCTTGCTATATTTCCAGATTTGCTTGAGAACATTCAGAGTTTATTTTCCAATTTGTCTGAAAATATTCTAAGAACGAAAAAAATCAAAGTCAAAATAAAACAAGAAATAGATCCCATTCTGAAAGTAGCATTACAAAAAAAATACAAAAAAATGCATATTTGCTGATAAAAGGAAAAAGTCCAAGGATTTGACGGTGAATTGTGTGCTATAGCATACTGTCAAATACTACTGAATCTAAACTGTGACTCTTTCAGTTTAACTTGTCCAATTCTAGACAACTCTCTTAGCCCAACTATCTCTGGTGTTTCCTTGTCTCTAACCACACATCTAGGTTCTATTTCCTTACTGTTGTTTGTAGGTTCTCATTTTTTCGACTGACATAAGCTTCCTTAGCCAGTCTCCCTCTTTCTATTTTCATTGGAACTGGCAGGTCAGTCACAATTCTCTTCTTCAAACCTTGCTAGTTTTTGGTGCAAGACACCACCAGTTTCCGATCTACCCAGAAACTGAATCTGATTATAATCAGCACTGGACCCGGAGCTTTGGTCAGAGTTCTATGTGCATTCACAGACCACACTTCTTGTACTCGTTGCTTGTTAATACCCAAATCTTTCTCTATAACTTCCTTGACCACTTGATAGATGTTTTCCCCAGGATTGTCCTGTCTCACACCATACAAAAGAAGGCTGTATTTTCTCTCATGTTTTTTCCATGAGAAGAATTTTCCCCTCAAGATTTTTAACCGACTCTTTTATCTTCTCTTCCAGGGTCTGGAGCTCTTGCTTACTATCATTCTGTAGTTTTGTTACCCTCTCATCAATATAGTTCAGGCTCTCCTCAATATTAGTAAGTCCAGGTTTCAATGCTTTAGTCCCCTCCTTAGCAACCTGGAGTTCTGACTTCCAAGTGTCTACACTAATTTTTATATCAATAATAATAGAGACTATCTTCCTGTCCATAGTCTGATATCTTTCCTCTGTTTTCTTATCAAATTCATCAAACATTTTCTGTAGTAACAACTTATCAACGGACATTTCCATGTCAGTTTCAGTTACACATTCAGCCCTGCCATTAGACACACCCCTCACATTTACCGGCGACACTTCTGCCCAAGAATTTTTGCCTGATTTAATCTTTAACTGTAGTTTTCTGTCGTTTGTTTTCAATATGGCTAACATTCACTGAAGTGGGAGTACTCCTCAAATTAGGTTTAGAAGCCATTTTCTCTCAAAGGAAAAGAAGTTTCTTTGTAAACAGAGGGTGGGGGTTTTGTTAAAGGGATAGAATACAGCAGTTTATCATTCCATACACTGTCATACACTTCGTTGTGAAAAATTACCTATTCCATTTTAGTTCCCATTCAACAGCTTGCTTTCCAAGATATAATTAAGCAGCATGGTAGTACAATAAGGCTCTTCTCTTACAAGATACCTTACCAGGCGAGCCGAGAACAACTGCTTCCTGCCATGGCAAAACCGGAAACCGAAACTCCAGATTTTTGCAGTACATAAAAATACTGTCAATTCAAATATTTTTATGTTTTCATGCCACTATTACCATTCCAAAATGCATATATGGTATGCACTGTGTTTTTCCATTTCATGACTGTATTCATTACACAATACTTGTATCTCAAGTTATTTGGATTTTAATAATTTGAAAATATTACTGGTAAATTAAATACTACCTACCGCAAAGTGAAGTGTCAGATGGATCCGACTTGCAAAATACACCCTGACTAATAGGAGGGTCAAGAAGAAATTGACTTTTTGCAGCCTTAAAAAGGGGGGGATTGACTTATAGTCGAGTCAACTCATATTCCAGTATATACGATAACAATAACAAGATTTTCAAAATGGTTGCCATGGTGGCCATATTGGATATCAGATTGGCACCATTTCCATTTAGGACCAACTAGGCATCATAAGAAGTCTTTTGGTGAAAGCACAATATCGATACGAGCAGACATCTAGGAGAAGTAGCCGTAACAAGATTTTCAAGATGGCCATTGTGGTAGCCACATTGGAAGTCAGCTTGGCACAATTTTTCACTTACAACCAACTAGACATCACAAGAAGTCTTTCAATGAAAACCTCATGCTGATATGATCATTCATTCAGGAGTAGTTATAACAAGATTTTCAAGATGGCCACTAGGACCAACTAGACAACATAAGAAGTCATTTAGTAAAACCGCTATGTTGATACAACCATCCATTCAGTAGCAATAATAAGATTTTCAAGATGGTCACAGTGGCTGGTGGCCATATTGTATGATGGATCAGCATCCATTGAAAAACTTTTGAAAGGCCATATTTTGTATGGTGGATCAGCATTGTTTTTGAACAATACTGAAAACCTTCTATACCAGGATGCTTTCATTCAAATTTGGTCAAATTCTGTTAAACAGTTTTTGTGAACAAGGCACTTAAAAGTTTTTCTACTTTTATTAATGGCAGCCATATTGGACACCAGAGTGGCATCATTTGAATAAAACTCAAAGCCATCGATGCCAGGATGCTTTGTGTCAAATTTGGCGAAATTCTGCTGAGCGGTGTTTGATTAGATCTTGTTTAAAGGTTCAATTTTTAGTCATGGTAGCGATATTGGATGACAGATCAGCAGTCATAACTATTAATCAAAAGTTACACAAAAAAATTAAATAATTTTAATGTTAGGTATAAAACTAATAAAACGTATTCATTTCCACATTTTGTTAGGTAATGGTATATGCTACATGTATTCAGCTTTTTCCAAATTAAATACCAAATTTGTAACTGGGCAAGAGATAGTATAAAATGTAACTCATTAGTCAATAGTTTTAAATCTATGTTTATGGTTATATACATGTATTCACACAGAACATTTTCACGAATAAACCATGAAGATAACCTAATATTCCATTTGTTTCAATTAAATTTTTATAACTCACTACAGCTTTGAAAAATGATACACACAGCGTGACCCTGATTTTTCTGAAATGCACATTTTTTCTATCCAGTTGGTGTGGTTTATATCACCTTTCTGCTATAGCAGAGGGTTCTGTAATTTTGTGATCAGTTATGTCTCGGTATCATACTTTAATTTTACAGGAAATTTTGTGAAGTGCTTACACAGGCACATACAATAATATACAATCATCATATAATATGGAGTGTAGATCTGCTACAGAAAATGTAGTCTTCCCAGGGATGGGAGTGGTGCAGTTCACACGTAACTACTAGGGGAAGAAATCTATAGTGAAGTGTGCATTTTGCTCAAGTTTATGATAACGGTCAAAGATTATATATTTAAATACATATGAAAAATAATGAAATATATATTGAAATAATTCTAGGTAAATAAATCAGAATAGTGAATCTATATTGGTATTTTCTTACTTAAATCAATCAAAATGAAGACTTCTCAAATTGATGAATCAATACCAAAACAAGATAAAGAAACATTACAGGCCATTTTAATATGTCTTCAAATTGACACATGAATAAGCAAAATGTTATCACAAATAAAAGACTCGCAGATTTAATTGAGGAGAAATTTAAATAAGTATAGATTTATGGTGTTTACAATCAAGATTTGTATGAAATTTTCAACAAAACTAACTATAGTTGAAGTAGATCATTGTTCAAAATTCTTTAATTTGGCTGTGTGACTAAACAATCCGACTTAGAAAACAAGTCGCCCTGGAGGTAAAGCAAGTTTTTTTTCTTACCCATAATAGATTGACCACAAGGTTGGGGAACACCATCCCAATGACAACTCTCAATCAAACATTTTGAGTTATTAGATAATTTAGGGACAATAGATATAATATACACAAAAGAGAAATTAAAGAACAGATGCACACGCACATACAACATGCATTCTCATTTGGTACACAATTTAGACACACAAAACCAAGTATACAAAATCTGTTTAGGTGATATGGACTTTTGTGATATTAGAAGATTTTCAGATAGATAGAACAGTATACAGATAAACAGAAGACACCTCATTACTTACATATTAGCTAATACAAAGCTACCAGTAGTTCAATTTCGATGTTTGTCTTATAGTGCACTGAAAACAACAACAAAAAAAGAGAGCACTGAAAACATGTTATAGTAAATATTGAATACACGTATACAAAATACATGGGACCAAGTTTCTGTTGAAAATGTTTCAACACAAATAAAACACCTTAAAATTGCAAAACCATATGCAAGGAATTGTTTTTATTCTCTTTTCTCTCTCTCTCTCTCTCTCTCTCTCTCTCTCTCTCTCTCTCTCTCTCTCCCCCCCCTTAAACACCAGGTAATTGGTACTGCTAGTTGATAAACTACATGTATCTATCAATTGTACACGCATTTATATCCTCTTACTGCCGCAGAGTACACAGTTTCATATTATCAACAAATAAAGAGCCATAATTACCCAATTTCTTCTTAAACTTTATTAGGATTGTAGACTTTACTAGTGACCTTGTTGTCAAGACACGCTCTAATGGCAAATTTATATTGATATTTAAAAATAGAACATTCTGAAACTGACTATACTGTCTTATGCAAAGCTATGAGCATACCAGTTTCTTTGATGATCAATTAAAAAGGAATATATTGACTGCAGTCATAATTATTAATCCAAAGTTATGCAAACAAATTCAATAATTTTAATGTTAGGTATGAAACTAATACAACGTATTTCCACATTATGTTATGTAATGGTATATGCTACATGTACATGTATCAAGTCTTTTCCAAATTAAATACAAAATTTGTAACTGGGCAAGAGATAGTATAAAATGTAACTCGTTAGTCAATAGTTTTAAATCTATGTTTATGGTCATATATATGTATTCACAAAGAACATTTTCACATATATATTTCACAGTATGACTCTGATTTTTCTGAAATGCACATTTGATCTATCCAGTTGGTGTGGTCTATATCACCTTTCTGCTATAGCAGAGAGATCTGTAATTTTGTGATCAGTTATGTCTTGGTATCATACTTTAATTTTACAGAAAATTTTGTGAAGTGCTCACACAGGCACATACAATAATATACAATCATCATATAATATGGAGTGTAGATCTGCTACAGAAAATGTAGTCTTCCCAGGGATGGGAGTGGTGCAGTTCACACGTAACTACTAGGGGAAGAAATCTATAGTGAAGTGTGCATTTTGCTCAAGTTTATGATAACGGTCAAAGATTATATATTTAAATACATATGAAAAATAATGAAATATATATTGAAATAATTCTAGGTAAATAAATCAAAATAGTGAATCTATATTGGTATTTTCTTACTTAAATCAATCAAAATGAAGACTTCTCAAATTGATGAATCAATACCAAAACATGATAAAGAAACATTACAGGCCCTCTTAATACATGTATGTCTTCAAATTGACATGTATGAATAAGCAAAATATTATCATGAATAAAAGACTTGCAAATTTAATTTAAGACAAATTTAAATAAGTATAGATTTATGGTGTTTACAATCAAGATTTGTATGAAATTTTCAACAAAACTAACTATAGTTGAAGTAGATCATTGTTCAAAATTCTTTAATTTGGCTGTGTGACTAAACAATCCGACTTAGAAAACAAGTCGCCCTGGAGGTAAAGCAAGTTTTTTTTTCTTACCCATAATAGATTGACCACAAGGTTGGGGAACACCATCCCAATGACAACTCTCAATCAAACATTTTGAGTTATTAGATAATTTAGGGACAATAGATATAATATACACAAAAGAGAAATTAAAGAACAGATGCACACGCACATACAACATGCATTCTCATTTGGTACACAATTTAGACACACAAAACCAAGTATACAAAATCTGTTTAGGTGATATGGACTTTTGTGATATTAGAAGATTTTCAGATAGATAGAACAGTATACAGATAAACAGAAGACACCTCATTACTTACATATTAGCTAATACAAAGCTACCAGTAGTTCAATTTCGATGTTTGTCTTATACTGCACTGAAAACAACAACAAAAAAAGAGAGCACTGAAAACATGTTATAGTAAATATTGAATACACGTATACAAAATACATGGGACCAAGTTTCTGTTGAAAATGTTTCAACACAAATACAACACCTTAAAATTGCAAAACCATATGCAAGGAATTGTTTTTATTCTTTTCTCTCTCTCTCCTCGCCCCCCCCCCCCCAACCCCCCCCCCCCCCCCCCCCCTTCCACACCAGGTAATTGGTACTGCTAGTTGATAAACTACATGCATCTATCAATTGTACACGCATTTATATCCTCTTGCTGCTGCAGAGTACACAGTTTCATATTATCAACAAATAAAGAGCCATAATTACCCAATTTCTTCTTAAACTTTATTAGGATTGTAGACTTTACTAGTGACCTTGTTGTCAAGACACGCTCTAATGGCAAATTTATATTGATATTTAAAAATAGAACATTCTGAAACTGACTATACTGTCTTATGCAAAGCTATGAGCATACCAGTTTCTTTGATGATCAATTAAAAAGGAATATATTGACTGCAGTCATAATTATTAATCCAAAGTTATGCAAACAAATTCAATAATTTTAATGTTAGGTATGAAACTAATACAACGTATTTCCACATTATGTTAGGTAATGGTATATGCGATATTGTCAATGTATCAAGTCTTTTCCAAATTAAATACAAAATTTGTAACTGGGCAAGAGATAGTATAAAATGTAACTCGTTAGTCAATAGTTTTAAATCTATGTTTATGGTCATATATATGTATTCACAAAGAACATTTTCACATATATATTTCACAGTATGACTCTGATTTTTCTGAAATGCACATTTGATCTATCCAGTTGGTGTGGTCTATATCACCTTTCTGCTATAGCAGAGAGATCTGTAATTTTGTGATCAGTTATGTCTTGGTATCTTACTTTAATTTTTCAGAAAATTTTGTGAAGTGCTCACACAGGCACATACAATAATATACAATCATCATATAATATGGAGTGTAGATCTGCTACAGAAAATGTAGTCTTCCCAGGGATGGGAGTGGTGCAGTTCACACGTAACTACTAGGGGAAGAAATCTATAGTGAAGTGTGCATTTTGCTCAAGTTTATGATAACGGTCAAAGATTATATATTTAAATACATATGAAAAATAATGAAATATATATTGAAATAATTCTAGGTAAATAAATCAAAATAGTGAATCTATATTGGTATTTTCTTACTTAAATCAATCAAAATGAAGACTTCTCAAATTGATGAATCAATACCAAAACATGATAAAGAAACATTACAGGCCCTCTTAATACATGTATGTCTTCAAATCGACATGTATGAATAAGCAAAATATTATCATGAATAAAAGACTTGCAGATTTAATTTAAGACAAATTTAAATAAGTATAGATTTATGGTGTTTACAATCAAGATTTGTATGAAATTTTCAACAAAACTTTAGGCTAAAACACGGTATTGGTGCTGAGAGTAGTCTCACTCACTTAAAAAATTGAAATGTTTGATAGAACATTTCAATGAAGCTCATTATATACCCTAGGGTGTCCCCTAGTCAGATCAAGTTAGATTTAGCTTGAACATGCATGCGATTTTGTTTAACCATTATTTCAATTCATTGGTATAACAACAGTTACAGACACTACACTTGGTGTATAACATGCAAGAAAAACAGCATGAAAACTTTAAAACTTTATTTTTTTTCACAGTAACATCAGTAACAGGATATCAACATTTAAAGTAAACAACATAACTGGAAGTGGTAAACAACTTAATAACAAAATCAAAACATCTATGACAAAGGTATCACTAAGAAAAAAAACCTAACCATGAAACTTTTGCATAACAAACATAAAAGACATAGAATAATCTTATTTAGGCATTTATCTAACACCAAGAAGAATATTTAAACAAACAAAATCATTAATACTGGCCAAAAGTATTGCAAACTTCCATAAGAGTCAGAAGTACATTGTCCATAAAATTGGTTACAGACACTACAAAACTATAGCATTTCAATACAGCTGCAGAACCATACATATCTCCATAAAATTCACTTCAAAAATAATTCAACATGAACACATTGACTAGAATTATTCATTAAATGAATGTTGATTAGTTAATAAAATGATAAAACCACATTGTAACAGGTATATGTCCAATACTTGTGTTAAAATTATGAACTGGTAAATAGCACTTGAAAGTTTAATACTAAATAGTGTTTGTAAGAGTAAAATATTGAAGTATAATGAATGTTCAATAAATCATAGTCACTAAAGTATTGTTCAACCCAAGGTGCTGACTCAAACACAGACCCATATGTGATTGATCTTAAGGTTACAGACACTACACATTAAACCTTGACTTTATATTGTCATTTCAAATAGAAGTGCTTATGATTTTTTTCCAGATTTGACTTGAGCTTAGACAATTCAGCTGCATTAAACTTGAAATGACCCCTTTCATTGACTATTTGTGGAGCTTTTACCCTGTACAAGATAGCATCTAGAGCCTCTTGTGAATAATCATCTTTTTCAGGCCAAACATACATGTTGCCAGACTTTCTCATGTATTTAAGTCTAACTTCGTTATGAAGAATGTCAATTACTTCTGCTAAGTATACATCTAGAGGTCCCTTCTTTGGCTTAAGTCCTACAGCAACAAATTCTCCAGGGTGGTATTTCTCTATTGGTTTCTCTGTGTTGGTTGGTGCTTTTTTGTCAACTTTGATCTTCTTTGTCACAATGTTTTGTCTTTCTGTTGACTTCCGTTTCTTATTAGGCTTTTCGCTTGTTGCTGAGTTATGATCTTTCTGGTTACTTCCTTGTTTTCTTTTCTTGTCATTATTTTCTATTGTTGATGGATTCTTGTCTTTAAGTTGTTTTCCTTTCTGACTTAAATTATCTTTATTGAGTACTAACTTTCTCATTTCCCAGGCATTAACATTTTCGCTGAAGTTGCATCTCCCGTCAACCTTCATGCATTGCTCACAATAACAGCTCAGATTTCTTATGCTCAGTTCATAATCATTGCTTCCTGACTTTACAGCATGTAATTTTCTTGTACCTTGCAGTGTTCAATTAATTTACTTATGATGACTGCTTTTCTCTTTGGGGTATTTGGTAATACTTCCTTTACCTTTTTTAATTGTCTGTACAGAGTTGCTTTAGGTAACACTTTATTCATTGGTGAATCTCTGGCTGACCCAGTATTTCCTATTTCACAATCAGTCTGAATACACTCTTGCTGTATACTTTCATTCAGTTTGATACGCATTCTCCATGCTTGGGTTCTTTTCACAGCTTCTTTCTTCTTTCTACTTAATTCAGCAGTTTTCGGACTTCTTAAATCAACACTCTTATTAACCGATATTGCCAGGGCTGCTTTTTCTTTCTTTTTCTGGCGATACCTTTTCATTTCTTCACGTTTTTTTCCTTCTTAATTCTTGTTGAAGATTTGAGTCGGAAAGTGATTGCTGTTTTTTTAGTAGTCTTGCATCTTTTCTTCTTTCTCTATCAACCCTTTTTAGCTCCTCATGTTTCGCCTTATTTTCCCTCTGTTTTTTTCTCCAGGCTTGTACCTTTAGCCTCGTCTTCTCCCTTCTAGCTTTAATCTTCTGTTCATCTTCTTCTGGCTTATCTTTGCTTCCTAAAAGCAAACAACTTCATTCTCATTTTTGTTCCTCTATGTATACGGATGAAATTTAGACTTTACAAAACATACTTGTAATGAGTACGCAATATGCTTTCATACATAAGCAAACTGGAATAACCTGTAGATTCTTAAAGAAAAGTATCTGATTGAAAAAGAAATAGCATAAAACCTGATGATTATTCAATGTTCTAGCATTTACAATGATTGCACACTTTCCTTAATAATGTAAACAACAGTCGGGTCAATTCACATGTCTAGTAGTGTCTGTAACCATTTGACAATATCAGCAATGTATCCAATACTAAGTCTGAGCTCATTGAATTCTCATAATATTTCTGTTTGAATTTACTAGTCTAATGATATGGAATGCAAAAATACTCAGTTTCAATTGCATATTGTAAGAAATCACTGAAAATGTTGCCTGTTATCAGAAATCTAGATGAAAGAAACTATAAATATACCAAAATATTACAAATTGCAGACAGACAATATGTCAAAATTTAGCCTTACACATCAATACTGTAATAGGAAACATAATTTGGCTTCATTTTTTTAAAAAAAAACAGGGATAAAGTCATAGACAGTATAAAAAGGGGATATTGGTTACAGACACTACAATTTAAGAGTGTGGTTTACCATTCAATACAAACTTACCAGAGTTGTTCCCAGAGGTTTGCTTTTGTCGTCTTCCCATGTCTTAGGGATGTACCATGGTAAAGAACAGAAAAAGTAATTAGGCAGCTTCTTCTAGGATAAGAAATTCAGGTTACATTGTCTTGTAGTAAATTACTCAAACAGACAGTGCTGCAAGAATGATGCAATATTCAATCAAGAGAGTTATTGCATCACTTTTTTGCTCTTGGCTGCAGAGGTAAATAGATGATGCAACATTACATCACATAAGATGGAACTTTCTATTGAGAAAAACAATGTTTTAATGACAAGTAGAACAATACTTTTATCTTTCATTTTTATACCTGTTTGTGTAGTGTCTGTAACTTTTTTTATTGAGTTGCTGTTTTTTAATGGTACAATACAGCACCACCAATTTTGGCCAACTTAGACATCACATGGATACACATGAGCCTTTGTAGGATTTATACTTTTCCATAATGAAACAACAAAATTATTGCCATATAAACTTGTAAAGGTTACAGACACTACAAAATTTAGAACTGGAAAGTTTGACAAAGAACAAGCTCTCAATCGAATATCTTGGCTAGCCATGTGATTTAAATGGTTTTACTACTTATTATAATATAAAGTCGAGTTCTAGATGTCAATAAAAGTTATAATGAATGTTATTTTGTACAAAATGTTGGCATATAACAACAGATTAGTGTTTGAATTTCAGTGTTGAAACAAAACTTCTACTGACGGTATTTTGCTTATAAAATCCATAATATTTTACCGATTTCTTTAATTCAAGAAGCAATATTTGCAGGATAGAATTCCGCATAAAACCAGACCAATAAATGCATAATTTCAGTATGATATTTAGAGAATTCTCTATTTTATATTCAAGCTTTTTTCGAGTGAGACTACATAACGCTCAAAAATGGCCATTTTTAGAGCTTGTTTCCATGCATATCTCAACAATGGGTTACACTAACCTCTTGAAATTTTCAGGAAAGTAAGAGAGGTATATGCCAGGCTTACCAATCTTTAAAATTGGTTCATATCTTGTTTAATTTTTCTATTTCATGCATATAACATGAAAATTCCTTTATCAGCACCAATACCATGTTTTAGCCGATAATGAAATGAAATGATGTAAGACTGTTTATCTCGTGCAGACACAATTTAAATAGTTTACTTTATTGTATTGAGAAATAAGAAAATTTAAAATACCGAAAAACAATTGTGAAAACAGTTTCATTTTGAATCGCACACCACCTTCTGTCTTCAAAAGTATTTACATCGGCCAGTTAATATCTAGCTGAGGATTATTTAATCTCTTTATACCTTACAAAATTTCAAACCAAACTTTGTTCCGTCTATGCATACTTTCTTAATATGGAAAAATAAAGTTGTTAACGGCGAGTGCAATCTTAAAGAAAGAGAAAAATGCTGTTTATAGTTTTAGCCCTGCCTATTACACGTCGTAAGTTGCATTGTTGCGACGCGGATCCTCGCGCAGGTAAAACTAAAAGTCGGTACATTGATACTGTATAAAAACGTGCACAATACCATCCGCTATAATCAGTAAAATTTAAATAAAGGCTACGAAACTACAGTGAAAAAAGTTATCTGAATCATAAAAATGTAATGTAAGTAAAATATAGACTTTATCATTATTTTGTTAATTATATGCCACACATTCCAAAATAATGAAGTCTGAATAAAAATAGCATTATAATATTGTTGTAAAAATCATAATTAAGTACATTTAAAATAGCAAGTAATTTAGTCATTATTATTATTAAATAAGACAAAAAAACCCACCAAAAAACATATACACATGCATCCAAAATAAGTAATTATTCAAATAATAATTAAAATATTCAGATGACAATACTTTTTTCCCCAGATCAAAAATAAATACAAATAAAAATACAATTAATATTGTATAATAATGCTGATATTTTGTATCACAATTTGAAAATTAAGAAATTGAATCAGATCGTAAAACAAATAATCTTAGTAATAATGATTTATATGTTTATCAGACATTTACACTTATATTTAGGAATTATTTGTATTTTCAACAACATCAATAAAAAAAAAACTTGTGAAGGTCAGATCATCTGAAATTAGAAATTAGCAAATAAAATTTAATTCTTTTCATGGTTCTTGCTCATAGCAAGTGCAAAGAAGTTATTTTATCGCCTGCATTTTTTTTTTTTAAAGTGAGCATTTTTTGTACAGTGTATATAATGAATACAAATCGGATAATGGAATGTTTCTTTGGATTAATTCTTCTAGTAGTCGCTACTGAATATAACTAGACTTGAGGTATAATTTAAACATTTACATGATATATAAGAGCTTTTGTATGGTTTAGGAGATCATATTGAAGTACAAGGATTACAAACACACTTTTATCTTTTCTAAAAAAGTAGACTGCATGTGATAAATATGGGTAAATCCAACATTCAAATAAACAAAATAACTAAAGAAACCAAATAATAAACACCTATATTCATGTGAAAGTGGGAAAAAAAATGGTATTCGTAACATGTCTCATTACTTTTCCAAATAAATCAAAATGGAAAATGTAAAAATAAACAATACAAGTATTTGTTCCTAATAAATGCCTACCTGTAAAAGAAACTTTTTTTAGACTAACACATCTAAAAATATTATTTTTATGATTCCAGATTTGCATGAAGTATTTATTTTTCTCCAATATTTCTTGTGAAAAGTTCAACATAGTAATACTCTATATACTTTTTAAATTTTACTTTTTTTTTATTTCATAGTTGTATTGTGCTGCTATTTTTGTGACAAAACAATATCAAATTAGTTTTAAAAAGGGTTCAACAAATGATAAAAGCACACAGAAATGAAGATGTTTATGTAGCAGGGTGGATGTTACAAAGGCCTGAACAGGCAAAACAAATTGCTTGGTGGGGAGGTCGTCTTATTCTTACTGAAAACAACCACATCTGCACAAGATGCAAGTATAATTTTGTGTGAATCTTTTTTTTTTTTACTATATTCATTTAATAACCATATATATAAAGCAAGTTTGATACTGTATTGTAGCAGTAATGCTAAAAACAAACCCAGTATAAATATCGTTGCCACCTCTACCAGCTCTTCAAGAGAGAGAACTGTCATACATTTCCGGTTGAAAATTAGCAGGGGGGTATGTTAAAATACAGCTCTATTCCCACTAAATGAAGAGAAGTCATAAAAATTCTCGACATTCCATATTTAGATACATAAATAAAACCTCTCCTGAGTGAGACCAGCCTCGATCCACACAGTTTCTGGATTTTTGCAGAAACTTTTCTCAGAGCTGTATCAAATTCTTACCAATACTGTACGGTTTAAAAGGAAACCTAATTGTTTCCTTTGCACAGATGATGACGTAAAATGTTCCCGCCATCCATAAAAAAATTCAATCAGAGATAAAAGAATGGGAGGCCCGTAAACAGGGGTAACCTCTCTGTACAAAAATAGTAAGATGGTGGCATTCTGCCGATGGCGGCGCCCCCTGACTATGTTGTTATCATTATTAAATGAGTGGGCGTGTGCAATTCCACAACAGTGTTTTTATCATGGTCCCACATAATTTCATGAAAATTAATAGAATCTGAAATGTTTGATTGTGGTACAAAACATGTTTATAGCTTCAGTTTTTGTTTTTTTTTAGGACGAAGAATGAAAGCTATAGCAAGTCAAATTTATCAGCAGTCATCTGAGGAATACATATGTACCCACGTATTCATTTTCATGAAATCTAACACAAATTTTGGACCTTAATTAAAACTGTTTCATATGTGTTTATAAACTATTTCTACAGAATATATCCATGCAGGGCTGAGCATATTTTTTTTTCATCCACTAGTCCCGGACTAGTGACTTGGAAAATTTTACTTGCCCGATTTCAAAAATGAATAGTCCGGGATTTGCTCAGCCCTGAAGATGATTAATAAGAACCTGCAAGTCTTCCCTCCCATATTTCAACAGAGCTGCCCTCTCATTAGGAAAGTGCCTGTAGTCAAATGCACCTAAAGCATCTCAAAGGTTCTGCTTATGTCTCTTTGGAGAAATAGCTACCGCACATTCAGTAGCAGTCTTACGTTTTATCCCTCCACTTTCAAAAAATGTTCCTTCTCCGAATTGCCCTTATTACCTTCCTTGCGAAATAATTTAGCAAACATTTTATCCACAGAGTAACTATCGGCTTGCTTGACAACTACTTCTAAAGCAGTGTTTCTCAAACTTTTTTGTCTTGCGGCGCACCAGAAAGATCTAAAAATTTTCACGGCACGCCTGAAAAAATTTAACAATTTTTGTGGTGAAGAACTTATTTATTTTTACATATATATTTAATTTTAAATTTAATGTGAAGGATGTGCCTGCTTTCGAGAGCAAATCATATTGAAGCGAGGCTCATTTAATTTTTCGATATGTTCAAGGTTTCAAAACGCTAGCAATTTTAAATATTTTTCAAAACTCCCACGGCACACCTGCAAATCTCTTGCGGCACACTAGTGTGCCGCGGCACACAGTTTGAGAATCACTGTTCTAAAGTGATCATAACATACATTTTCTGTTTTAAATACGAACAGAGACAGCTCATTAAGTAGTGTAATTGTTTTGCTTCAAATGCAATATCGCACGTGGAAGTTAATGATCTGTATAATCAATTCAAAATTAAAGAATCATTACTGTCATTTAATCAGTTCATAAAGGAAACCAACACTGATGTCGGTAAAGTACCTTTCATTAATTTAATTACACTGACTCGGTGGATTAAAATCATAGTGAGCCGCTCATGAGGATCTGGCTTGAGTAAACACAATGCAACAAAGTCACTTAAAACACTGCTAATTCATCATACTGGCTTTCTTTTGTTTGATGTGTTTTGATTTGCCGATAATTTGGTCGCTTAGCTCAATATGCAGTCAAACGGTAACAGAACGTGTGCATATGCGAACATTATCACTAACCTCATTTATGTGTTATACAGAATGTAAATGCATACATGAAGAGGGGTAGAATTAAGTATTCAGTACGCCCGGAGGGCATGATTGGCCAAATAAAGGTAGATATAGTGATTTAAGCAGGAAAATAAGGACTTGCCTGACTTTTTAAAAAAGCACTTGTCCCAAACTAGCGACATGGACAATTTTACTTGCCCGACTTCAAAAATGAATAGTCCGGAACGTTAGGCTATGGGATTTGCTCAGCCCTGCCATGTTTAAGTTATACTGAACTCAAGAAATAAAATAAAAATATTTGTAGTCACCATAATAAGGCTGAGATAACTCGATGGCCCTTTCCTATTACCAATGATGGAATGAAGTATAACGGGGATGGTGCTGGCTTTAAAAAAGTTGTCGCCAAAAAAATCGCAAATCTCAATATTATGTTGCCAATTTTCAAAAAGTGTCGCCAAGCAAGGAGTAGGTATTTTTCCATGTCTATTGATGTCGTAGGCATCGAAAATTGAAAAAGATAGAGTATTTATTACTTTATTGACAGCAAACAATACAATACCACAATATAACAGAATAAATCATTGCATGACTGTTTTGTATGCTTATTTATAATGTTTTGCACTATTAAAATGTTGTTTCATAAAAATAATAAAATCGAATGTCACATGAGTATGCGTCGTGATTTTACGGCTGCCCACTTGCTGAATGCAGTTTCAAAGTCGAAGTTTCCTTCACATTCGTACTTGCTGATTCTCTCTCTTTGATGTACTTCAGACAAATTGGGTTGTTCCACTAAGTGTACTTTACCTATGCAAATTAGCCTAATGGGCTCTCCCTCAGCAGTGCTCAAAGGATTTGACTTGACACATCACCCTAGCTACTGTGAGCCAATTCAATAAATCTCTGAAAGGTGTCTGTTTATCTCTGACCGCCTTACCTTTTAATTGTCTTTAAACAGTTGTATAAACTGACCTACTTTTTATCATATTAAATGATACACTGTATCCAGTTTATTACAGACTCAGTATTTGTAAATTTCTTGTGTCGGCTGAACAGTAGAATGTTAAGCTGCCTGTCTTAGCTAGACGAGAACCGTGTATATTTCAGTGTCATAGGGTCACAGGGGTGTGATTGATACATCCTGTCGTGTGCCTCAAAGCTTTATTATGTACATGTTTCAATATAGTTTTCTAAAGTTTCTGAAGACTACCGTTCAAGACTAGTTTTCTTTATAATATTTTCTTCTTTTTTTTTTTTGCCCGCACTGACACACAGATAATCAGCACACGGAAAATCGAGAGTATGCCTCCTATGTGTATAGGATTTATTGAAAATAGTTGACCTCTTATAGGGCAACAAAGCCTTATACATGAATACATTTGCGTAAAATCAATTTATGTATGAGAATAAACGGTAACCTTGGAAATATTCAATCGGGATGGACCTAATCGTTTGAATGTAAAATTCTTGAAGATTGTCCGAAAAGTATGAAACACATATCACAGAACATCAGTTTTAATTTTCTATCATATCTCAGCCACGGATGCCCAAATTTCCAACTGTCAAGAAATTTTCGGGATTTCGGCGTCCGTTCATCATGATGTGGTGTTGTACTTAAAGCATTACTGCCAGCTGCACTACAAGTAGATGATTTTGGACTGTCAGGTATAACATCTGTTTCAGTTACTGGGTTGTCGGATGCACTTGCATCTTAATCCAAATGCTGTTAATTTTGTTAACTTAATCTTTTTATTTGTGATCAATCCTTTGTCCGTCCCAGCATATATGGCTGGTTAGAACTTTGGAATTGGCCCCTCATAAAAAGCCATTTTAAAAAGTCAGTTAACTTAATCTTAGGATGAGATGATGAACACGAAAAGTCTAACTTACGTTTACCCATTACAGTATATAGTTCTGATTGAGACTGAATTTTATTTTTCATTTACTTTGTATTTATACAGAACGATTGGGGCTTCGAAGGTAATCAGTTTTCTTTGAAGTTTCAGCAATTTTTTTTTATTTTTATTTTTTCTGGTACATTTCCCCCCCCCCCCCAAAAAAAAGGATTAGCGGTCGTTTGGTCGATTGTAGCTAGTCCGGTAGCATGACTATTGGAGTGTATCACCGCGTACAGTACTCAGGACAGATGTCAGCATAAGCGGTCAATATGAACAATGGATTTGTTTATGTAACAATAGATAGATTCCGGTGCATTGTATACCCAAGTTTGCAGCTTCCTTTCATGGTGCCTTTGAATTCCTCCACTCCAAACCTAGGATTGTTTATACAAGTTTTA
Source organism: Margaritifera margaritifera (assembly GCA_029931535.1). Taxonomy (NCBI): domain Eukaryota; kingdom Metazoa; phylum Mollusca; class Bivalvia; order Unionida; family Margaritiferidae; genus Margaritifera; species Margaritifera margaritifera. Next base: position 141,693 of record JAQPZY010001128.1, read on the forward strand.
ACAGCCAAAAATGTTGTCGCCAAAAAAATCGCCAGATGGTATATTTTGTCGCCAATCAGGAAAAAAAATCGCAATTTGTGACATTGGCGATGCACAGGGCGATCCCTGGTATAATATTGGGAACATATTGAAAAAGCATTCTTAAACTCCTGCACACTTCACATTTCTCACAATGCCATTAACTATCTTTCTCTCGCACACACTGATACATAAGAACATACCTATACACCCTTGTACTAAAAATAATATACACGTGTGTGTGTGTGTATATGTATATATATCCATGATATTTTAAGGTGTCATATTTGTGTTGAAACATTTTCAACAGAAACTTTGTCCCATGTATTTTGGTATACGTATATTCAATATTTACTATAAGGCCACAAAAAAAATGTGTGTTTCCTATTGCACTGGTTTTAAAATTGAGGTAGGCAGGTAGTTTTTTTTTTTTTTTAAAATTATATATAAATCAAATAATATTTCAAGCGCTTTGAAGTACTGGGCAAAACTGGCTCAATTAGATGCACTAATCAATTTCAGCAATGTGATTTTTGGGGTGGGGTGGGGAAAAAGAGCTAGGGTCGGCAACGAGAAACGGACGGTTGGCCAACTGGAAACACATTTTTGTTGTTGGTCTAACATGTTTTCAGTGCTCCCTTTTTTGTTGTTTTCATTGGTTCCTAATATGTGAGTATTAAGATGTCTTCTGTTTATCTATATACTGGTCTATCCATCTAAAAATCTTCTAATATCACAAAAGTCCATATCACCTAAACAGATTTTGTATACTTGGTTTTGTGTCTCTAAATTGTGTACCAAATGAGAATGCATGTTGTATGTACGTGTGCGTGTGTTCTTTATTTTCTCTTTTGTGTATATTATATCTATTGTCCTTAGATTATCTAATAACCCAAAATGTTTGAGAGTTGTCATTGGGATGGTGTTCTCCAACCTTGTGGTCAATCTATTATGGGTAAGAAAAAAAAAACTTGCTTTACCTCCAGGGCGACTTGTTTTCTAAGTCGGATTGTTTAGTCACACAGCCAAATTAAAGAATTTTGAACAATGATCTACTTCAACTATAGTTACGGCTAAAACACGGTATTGGTGCTGATAAAGGAATTTTCATGTTATATGCATGAAATAGAAAAATTAAACAAGATATGAACCAATTTTAAAGATTGGTAAGCCTGGCATATACCTCTCTTTCCTGAAAATTTCAAGAGGTTAGTGTAACCCATTGTTGAGATATGCATGGAAACAAGCTCTAAAAATGGCCATTTTTGAGCGTTATGTAGTCTCACTCGAAAAAAGCTTGAATATAAAATAGAGAATTCTCTAAATATCATACTGAAATTATGCATTTATTGGTCTGGTTTTATGCGGAATTCTATCCTGCAAATATTGCTTCTTGAATTAAAGAAATCGGTAAAATATTATGGATTTTATAAGCAAAATACCGTCAGTAGAAGTTTTGTTTCAACACTGAAATTCAAACACTAATCTGTTGTTATATGCCAACATTTTGTACAAAATAACATTCATTATAACTTTTATTGACATCTAGAACTCGACTTTATATTATAATAAGTAGTAAAACCATTTAAATCACATGGCTAGCCAAGATATTCGATTGAGAGCTTGTTCTTTGTCAAACTTTCCAGTTCTAAATTTTGTAGTGTCTGTAACCTTTACAAGTTTATATGGCAATAATTTTGTTGTTTCATTATGGAAAAGTATAAATCCTACAAAGGCTCATGTGTATCCATGTGATGTCTAAGTTGGCCAAAATTGGTGGTGCTGTATTGTACCATTAAAAAACAGCAACTCAATAAAAAAAGTTACAGACACTACACAAACAGGTATAAAAATGAAAGATAAAAGTATTGTTCTACTTGTCATTAAAACATTGTTTTTCTCAATAGAAAGTTCCATCTTATGTGATGTAATGTTGCATCATCTATTTACCTCTGCAGCCAAGAGCAAAAAAGTGATGCAATAACTCTCTTGATTGAATATTGCATCATTCTTGCAGCACTGTCTGTTTGAGTAATTTACTACAAGACAATGTAACCTGAATTTCTTATCCTAGAAGAAGCTGCCTAATTACTTTTTCTGTTCTTTACCATGGTACATCCCTAAGACATGGGAAGACGACAAAAGCAAACCTCTGGGAACAACTCTGGTAAGTTTGTATTGAATGGTAAACCACACTCTTAAATTGTAGTGTCTGTAACCAATATCCCCTTTTTATACTGTCTATGACTTTATCCCTGTTTTTTTTTAAAAAAATGAAGCCAAATTATGTTTCCTATTACAGTATTGATGTGTAAGGCTAAATTTTGACATATTGTCTGTCTGCAATTTGTAATATTTTGGTATATTTATAGTTTCTTTCATCTAGATTTCTGATAACAGGCAACATTTTCAGTGATTTCTTACAATATGCAATTGAAACTGAGTATTTTTGCATTCCATATCATTAGACTAGTAAATTCAAACAGAAATATTATGAGAATTCAATGAGCTCAGACTTAGTATTGGATACATTGCTGATATTGTCAAATGGTTACAGACACTACTAGACATGTGAATTGACCCGACTGTTGTTTACATTATTAAGGAAAGTGTGCAATCATTGTAAATGCTAGAACATTGAATAATCATCAGGTTTTATGCTATTTCTTTTTCAATCAGATACTTTTCTTTAAGAATCTACAGGTTATTCCAGTTTGCTTATGTATGAAAGCATATTGCGTACTCATTACAAGTATGTTTTGTAAAGTCTAAATTTCATCCGTATACATAGAGGAACAAAAATGAGAATGAAGTTGTTTGCTTTTAGGAAGCAAAGATAAGCCAGAAGAAGATGAACAGAAGATTAAAGCTAGAAGGGAGAAGACGAGGCTAAAGGTACAAGCCTGGAGAAAAAAACAGAGGGAAAATAAGGCGAAACATGAGGAGCTAAAAAGGGTTGATAGAGAAAGAAGAAAAGATGCAAGACTACTAAAAAAACAGCAATCACTTTCCGACTCAAATCTTCAACAAGAATTAAGAAGGAAAAAACGTGAAGAAATGAAAAGGTATCGCCAGAAAAAGAAAGAAAAAGCAGCCCTGGCAATATCGGTTAATAAGAGTGTTGATTTAAGAAGTCCGAAAACTGCTGAATTAAGTAGAAAGAAGAAAGAAGCTGTGAAAAGAACCCAAGCATGGAGAATGCGTATCAAACTGAATGAAAGTATACAGCAAGAGTGTATTCAGACTGATTGTGAAATAGGAAATACTGGGTCAGCCAGAGATTCACCAATGAATAAAGTGTTACCTAAAGCAACTCTGTACAGACAATTAAAAAAGGTAAAGGAAGTATTACCAAATACCCCAAAGAGAAAAGCAGTCATCATAAGTAAATTAATTGAACACTGCAAGGTACAAGAAAATTACATGCTGTAAAGTCAGGAAGCAATGATTATGAACTGAGCATAAGAAATCTGAGCTGTTATTGTGAGCAATGCATGAAGGTTGACGGGAGATGCAACTTCAGCGAAAATGTTAATGCCTGGGAAATGAGAAAGTTAGTACTCAATAAAGATAATTTAAGTCAGAAAGGAAAACAACTTAAAGACAAGAATCCATCAACAATAGAAAATAATGACAAGAAAAGAAAACAAGGAAGTAACCAGAAAGATCATAACTCAGCAACAAGCGAAAAGCCTAATAAGAAACGGAAGTCAACAGAAAGACAAAACATTGTGACAAAGAAGATCAAAGTTGACAAAAAAGCACCAACCAACACAGAGAAACCAATAGAGAAATACCACCCTGGAGAATTTGTTGCTGTAGGACTTAAGCCAAAGAAGGGACCTCTAGATGTATACTTAGCAGAAGTAATTGACATTCTTCATAACGAAGTTAGACTTAAATACATGAGAAAGTCTGGCAACATGTATGTTTGGCCTGAAAAAGATGATTATTCACAAGAGGCTCTAGATGCTATCTTGTACAGGGTAAAAGCTCCACAAATAGTCAATGAAAGGGGTCATTTCAAGTTTAATGCAGCTGAATTGTCTAAGCTCAAGTCAAATCTGGAAAAAAATCATAAGCACTTCTATTTGAAATGACAATATAAAGTCAAGGTTTAATGTGTAGTGTCTGTAACCTTAAGATCAATCACATATGGGTCTGTGTTTGAGTCAGCACCTTGGGTTGAACAATACTTTAGTGACTATGATTTATTGAACATTCATTATACTTCAATATTTTACTCTTACAAACACTATTTAGTATTAAACTTTCAAGTGCTATTTACCAGTTCATAATTTTAACACAAGTATTGGACATATACCTGTTACAATGTGGTTTTATCATTTTATTAACTAATCAACATTCATTTAATGAATAATTCTAGTCAATGTGTTCATGTTGAATTATTTTTGAAGTGAATTTTATGGAGATATGTATGGTTCTGCAGCTGTATTGAAATGCTATAGTTTTGTAGTGTCTGTAACCAATTTTATGGACAATGTACTTCTGACTCTTATGGAAGTTTGCAATACTTTTGGCCAGTATTAATGATTTTGTTTGTTTAAATATTCTTCTTGGTGTTAGATAAATGCCTAAATAAGATTATTCTATGTCTTTTATGTTTGTTATGCAAAAGTTTCATGGTTAGGTTTTTTTTCTTAGTGATACCTTTGTCATAGATGTTTTGATTTTGTTATTAAGTTGTTTACCACTTCCAGTTATGTTGTTTACTTTAAATGTTGATATCCTGTTACTGATGTTACTGTGAAAAAAAATAAAGTTTTAAAGTTTTCATGCTGTTTTTCTTGCATGTTATACACCAAGTGTAGTGTCTGTAACTGTTGTTATACCAATGAATTGAAATAATGGTTAAACAAAATCGCATGCATGTTCAAGCTAAATCTAACTTGATCTGACTAGGGGACACCCTAGGGTATATAATGAGCTTCATTGAAATGTTCTATCAAACATTTCAATTTTTTAAGTGAGTGAGACTACTCTCAGCACCAATACCGTGTTTTAGCCGTATATATAACAACGCCATTATCTCGAGTAAAATCGGGGTTTGTTTCATTAAATGCAGATTTGAACACACCTGTGAAATAATGAGAAATATCATATTTTAAACAAATGTAAATATCACTTTTAAATCCAAGAAGAAACTTAGTAATATTTCACATGGTCCGAATCAGGCTGGCATTTGTACGTCGTTAGTCCAATTAGATTTTTCCACGAAAATGGCGTCCCTCAACAGACATTTACCCAGTGTACACTTCATATTTAAAGACAATATCAGAAGATATAATACATTACTTTCTTTAGAAGGTTAGATGCTCTCCCTCTCTGTATTCAAATTATATTTCACTTTCAGCCTTTCCACCTCACAATGAGGGATGTGATCATCAAGTGCAACAAAATCACTACTTACTTACTTATTTGGATTAGACTTGAGTGCTTCCATTCTGGTATCACGGTACCAATTGCGCAAGCCCAGGGGGTGGAGCTTAAGGTGTAGGAACATTGTATTCAGAAATAAATAACAAAACTAGCTGTGATTGGTGTATTATGTAAGAGTTGCAGTTTCTGTCTGGCTTTAAAAAAAAGTTGAGTCTCTTAGCAACATGTGAGATTATGTTAATTCATATGTAGATCATGTTTTGCATTTTTTATGATTTTTTAAAAATGTGATACACATCACTGAAAATGTGTCTGTTGTGACTGGACAACTCTGACCCCTGTCTAGTTCCAGCAGAGTTATCTCTCTTAAATGCAATGGAGTACCTGGTTCTATCACTGTCAAATTGACAATCTAACATTGCTCTCTATGACAGTGTGACATCCATGCTAAAGTAGGAGAGAAGGTATATTTATTTCACCAAATGTTAACATTAAGGTCTATGGAAAAACAATTGGTACCGTGATACCATCTGGTCATGTGTTAACATTAAGGTCTATGGAAAAACAATTGGTACCGTGATACCATCTGGTCATGTGTTAACATTAAGGTCTATGGAAAAACAATTGGTACCGTGATACCATCTAGACAGGGGTCAGAGTTGTCCAGTCACAACAGACACATTTTCAGTGATGTGCAACACATTTTTAAAAAATCATAAAAAATGCAAAACATGATCTACATATGAATTGACATAATCTGACATGTTGCTAAGAGACTCAACTTTTTTTTAAGCCAGACAGAAACTACAACTCTTACATAATACACCAATCACAGCTAGTTTTGTTGTTTATTTCTGAATACAATGTTCCTACACCTTAAGCTCCACCCCCTGGGCTTGCGCAATTGGTACCGTGATACCTAAAGCCAACCTTAATTTTTTCAATAATCTGTGATATAGCTCTGGACTGTACAAGTAACAAGTGTACTTAGTCTCGCTTGTCAAAAACAATTGTATGAGGTACCAAGCTATGTTTTATATTGATGTCTTTGGAAATGTCATGGAGCTGTTTCAACTGCTGTTTTCATACTTGTGCTCTACTACCAAACTATTTTTTGGGAATAAAATGAATTGTTTTAACTATGAGTTGTGTTTTATTCATATCAGCACTTATTGAACTTTACATGGGTGATATGGGATAAATCACATTATGTCATATTATGTAATAACTAGGTCAAAGGTCAATGTACTAATTAGTATGTAAACTCCTACTTCAAAATGGAGAATTTATCTAAATTAAAGGACTTTATATTTGTTTAGTAGACAAAGAACTTGACATCAGAGACAGGTGGACATGACTCAATCTTATTATAAAGTATAAGCTTTCAACACTTTACACCAACTGCAGATACATGAGGTCACTAACCCCTAGTCATTGCACAAAGGTCAGCCTACCCATCATCTCTGCAACACAAATATAAAGCTTTCCTCCTTTTTGTAGTGAATAAAATTCATGCAATAAGCCAATCTGTCTCCAAATGTAGCAGATCCCAGCTTCCAAGCACTTATTTTTGATTTGGGGTGAAATTTGGGGAATAAAATACAGAAAAATGCCAAGTAAAAACAATAAGTACAGCAAGTCAAATGGAGTTTTAAACAGGAGGAAAATGTACATATAAAAGGGACATGTAGCTTATAATGAAGGAATCAAAAGAGACAACCACAACATAGAAAAAAATGAGAAGGAAAAGTTTGATTGCCTTACCTTAGCGAAATATATGAAGGCAATGCCACATTGGTCCAAGGACAGTCCTGAGGCATCAGTACTATTACATCCCTCATAAGCGCAGGTGTAAAGTGTTGAAAGCTTATACTTTATAATAAGATTGAGTCATGTCCACCTGTCTCTGATGTCAAGTTCTTTGTCTACTAAACAAATATAAAGTCCTTTATTTTAGATGAATTCTCCATTTTGAAGTAGGAGTTTACATACTAATTGGTACATTGACCTTTGACCTAGTTATTACATAATATGACATAATGTGATTTATCCCATATCACCCATGTAAAGTTCAATAAGTGCTGATATGAATAAAACACAACTCATAGTTAAAACAATTCATTTTAATCCCAAAAAATAGTTTGGTAGTAGAGCACAAGTATGAAAACAGCAGTTGAAACAGCTCCATGACATTTCCAAAGACATCAATATAAAGCATAGCTTGGTACCTCATACAATTGTTTTTGACAAGCGAGACTAAGTACACTTGTTACTTGTACAGTCCTGAGCTATATCACAGATTATTGAAAAAATTAAGGTTGGCTTTAAAGGGAATACCAGCATCGCAGTGTATCCATAGTAACGTGTACATGTAGGCGCCATTTATAAACTATCATAGTGTCATTTGGCAAAAACAATGGATATTGAGAAGTTTGGGTCAAATATTGACACACTTTTAGCTAGAAAATACATAAAATCTTCAGAAAATAAAACATGTTGGCTTTGGAGGGGGCATTTGATGAAGATGGCTATGGCAGATAGTTAGTTGTATGGCCTGATGGCTTTATATCAGTGGAGTCAGCTCAGAGATTGTCATACATGCAACAAAACAACTTATGTAAACACAATGTGGATGATTTTTTGGCCAAATATTATATATTTTACCAGCATATCATGATAAATCGTGTATAAAAATTAAATATCTGCTTCTTGAAAAGCATGCCATAAACCAGGCTAGAAAACACTATAGGGCTCAAAGAAGCTGCTTCAGTTGTTGTAGATCACTTTGTATCATATAAGATATGCTGGTATCAGTAATGTTAGGTAATTTATTCTAGATATGGTCTTCCTTCCCACTTTCTTTTTATTGTCATGCAATAATTGCCCCTTTTTGTACACTTTCTTGTCTTGAAATTCTTCATGCAATTTATAAAGATAAGTTCTGTTGCATTCCCTTTTGTAGAAGTAGGAGGAATATCATCAGACAAGAGCAATTTCTTTAAGTCAGCATTTCCCATTGACACTTGCATGTGCCCATTTATAATCCTCTATTGACTTTCAATTAATCATATTTATTTCTGTCCAACTGTTTCTTTTGGAATTTCCTCATATAAGGCCAAACATTTCTGAGTGGTAACCACATTAGTCACATATTGCCCATTCCTTCCATTCAAGTCCACACTGTTCTTCAAACTTTACGTCCCATCGCAAGAATCCAGAATAGCATGGGATCATATTGGCATGTTTACGCAAGGTTGAACTCCACATACCGGCATTCTAGAGAACATAAACTATCCGATATGAGGCAGCGGCTCCTCATTTCTGAGAACAAAATTAAATCACTTTCAAGGTCTCCACTACATACAGAAGCCTCAATTTTAGGTTCTACACTTTATCAATAATTTATTTTTGGATAATTTAATTGGATGCAAGTTAATACATGTTTTCATGAACTAATTTATATTACATGGATAATATATTGGCGGAAGTAAAAATACCACACCTTATGTATTTCATTCAGTTATCTCCCTTACACCATACATGACATTTAAAGAAATAAAAACTCACATTTTCAGTGCTTGTCTATGAAAATAAAGAAAAGATTTAGTGTGAAATATTATATTAGCCCTCAATCATTATGCAAGTGTAAGTACAACTGATTTAATAATTTCTTACAGCAAAATTTAAAAGGTTTAAAAATTGACAGTTTTTTTTTTTTTTGCTTGTGCCTAAGTTAAGCCAATTATTTTTAATTGTATGTGTAGGACCAATATAAATTATATGCATCTATATGATTTAAATTATTTACCCTCTTATTTCAGACAAGAATGCACACTGCTTCACCTGAAGTTTTGGTGCTTGTAAGGGATGTAATAGTAATGATGCCTTGGGACTGTCCTTAAACCAATGGGGCACTGCCTCCACATATTTCTCTAAGGTAAGGCGATCAAACTATTCCTTCTCATTTTTCTTGTGCAAGGACTAGGGGTTAGTGACCTCATGTATCTGCAGTTGGTGTAAAGTGTTGAAAGCTTATACTTTATAATAAGATTGAGTCATGTCTTCCTGTCTCTGATGTTAAGTTCTTTGTCTACTAAATAAATATAAAGTCCTTTATTTTAGATGAATTCTCCATTTTGAAGTAGGAGAGGTACATACTAATTAGTACATTGTCCTTTGACCTAGTTATTACATAATATGACATAATGTGATTTATCCCATATCACCCATGTGAAGTTCAATAAGTGCTGATATGATAAAACACAACTCATAGTTAAAACAATTCATTTTATTCCCCAAAAATAGTTTGGTAGTATTAAAGCACAAGTATGAAAACAGCAGTTGAAACAGCTTCATGACATTTCCAAAGACATCAATATAAGACATAGCTTGGTACCTTATACAATTGTTTTTGACAAGCGAGACTTAGTATACTTGTTACTTGTACAGTCCTGAGCTATATCACAGATTATTGAAAAAATTAAGGTTGGCTTTAGGTATCACGGTACCAATTGCGCAAGCTTAGGGGGGTAGCTTAAGGTGTAGGGAACATTGTATTCAGAAATAAACAACAAAACTAGCTGTGACTGGTGTATTATGTAAGAGTTGTAGTTTCTGTCTGGCTTAAAAAAAGTTGAGTCTCTTAGCAACATGTCAGATTATGTTAATTCATATGTAGATCATGTTTTGTATTTTTTATGATTTTTTTAAAAATGTGATACACATCACTGAAAATGTCTGTTGTGACTGGATAACTCTTACTCCTGTCTAGTTCAAGCAGAGTTATCTCTCTTAAATGCAGTGGAGTACCTGGTTCTGTCCTTGTCAAATTGACAATCTAATATTGCTCTCTATGACAGTGTGTGACACGCATGCTAAAGTAGGTGAGAAGGTATATTTATTTCACCAAACACTAACATTAAGGTCTATGGAAAAACAATTGGTACTGCGATACCATATGAAGTCAGGTGAACGCCGACGCCATATTGTCATGTGATCAAAATAAATGGCCGCATATGGAGAAAGCTCGGTAATCTAACCATGGCAGATTTATTTCTTTAATTTTCTGTTTGTTAGTGACACAATACGAACTTTACTAATACTTTCGGTTTGATCTATAGCAGTCGTTATTTTGTGTTCAAGCTTAACCAGCAATTCGGTCATATAATTATTTTTACAAATATTTTTACTTGTAGGCGAAGATGAAGGAAAGGCGTACACACAACAATAATTTGTTAATTTTGCACATTTCCCACCACGTCATCTAAAAATTTCCTTCTCCAATCCATTCCTTGATAAATTTTACATTGAAATTGATATGAGGTGATATATGTCAGCTTTAATTTTCACAAAGATTAAGACGAAAATATCAACCAGCTTCTACGAGAGGGTGAGGGTAACGATTGTTTTGCAAATATTGCACATTTCACACTGCGTCATCTAAAAAATTCTATTTGCAACAGATTCCTGGATCAATTTTACGTCGATATTGATATATCGTTATATATGACAGCCTGCATTTTGTCAAATATTAGGATCGAAATACCAACCCTCTTCTACGAGGGGGTAAATGTGACATTATTTGTCAAATATTGTACATTCCGACTGCATCATGTTAAAAAAAAAAAATCCACTTGCAATCGATTCCCTGATAAATTTTATGTCAGAATTTTTATAGGGTGATAGATGACAGCCTTAATTTGCCAAAGATTAAGACCAAATACCAACTATCTTCTATGAAGGAGGGCGAGGGGGGGGGGAGGTGGCAATATTTTGCCAAATACTGCACATTTGATTCTGCATCGTCGAAAAGTTCCATTTGCAATCGATTCCATTATCAATTTTACATTGATATTGATATGTTGTTTTAGATGACAGCCCAGATTTTGCCAAAGATTAATCATGGTTCAGCTATGAACCTCCCCTTCACAGAAAGGAATACTTTTGTTGATGGAGGGGGCACTTTTTGGATACAAAGGTAGATGTTTGTGTTACAAGGACTTGATGCAGCTGATTCAGTTTTGAATTTAATCTCTTTTGGAAATAGAAACAGATAAAAGCACATTCATGTCTTTATCTTGCATTAAAATCAAAACAGCAGCCTTTTTTATGAGGGGGTGCTGGAGACTTGGACTGAGAGGGAATACTGGGATGAAACATCTGTTTATGACCATATCATCCAGAATGTACCATTAGTAACATCTTTATTTACTCTGATATTCTGTGTTTACATGGGCATTTAAAAAATAAACAAGCTGTTGTTTCAAGTATTAAATAAAAGTACATGTACATGCCAAGGTTTATGATGAAATCTTCATGGTATTTAGTGAAGTCAACATCCTTATTTCTGGGGAACTTAAAATTAATAAAATATTATTGCATGTCTAATTATTGTCAACAACATAAGATGGGTGAAACATTTTTTATAAAAAGATGCTTTCACTAATATCTTTTTTATATCTATTTTTTTCACAATAGAAAATGGTTATAATTAAAATGCTTCATGTATGTGTGTGTGTGTGTATAGTTAGCATTGGATTTTAATCAGTATTTCCTTTGAAAATACAATGGGTTGAATTTTGATACCTAGTGACAACAAAAAGAATTTGTTTCATGAACTTGTTTAATTTTGATTTTATAGAATGGAGCGTCATCCTAGTTTCCACACGTATTGTAAAAGACAAAGGTCATCACCAACAGGAAAGACTCCAGTGCAGATAGAGAAGCGTAGACAGTTAGAAGTATGTTATACTCACTTTCCATTTACAGTAGCAGTTAGCAACTTTATGTACAGATTCATTTTGGACAAAGTTTAAATGTCTATCCTCAATGTTTGCCTTCGAGACCTTGTTTAAGGAGATGCTCATTTTGTGTGTATACCCACTTTTGCCTCCGATCCCATACAAAAGTGAAACAGATATTCTAAATTCTTATATTTATTATTTCACATAGATGTTTCCATTTTTGACTCATCGGTAAGATATGTAAATTTAATAAGTACTAATTAAAACCAATTGTTATTGACTATTTATGCATGTGTTAAGTACCCATAGTGTGACTCCAAGTGTGCTGTGTTGAAATCTGCAATACATATCCCTGTTAACATTACATTGGTTCTTCACTATAACATTATGTTTATGGGAGAATGCAAAGTATATATTATTATTATAACGGGGAACATGAAACTAAAATCATACAAATCACTCTGTATACTGTATTCATGACCATGCCAGTGTTATATATACATCAAACACAGTTACATTTACTATATTGTAAGACCACTGTATTGTGCTCTGTTATATCGTCTGTTTTAACATTGAGATATAAGTGACATAAAATAAAAAATTTAATTGGCCTATAGTCCAAGATCTTGTAATCCAGTGCTATTTTCAATACATACTCTTTCTATATATCATCTTGGTTGTTATAAAAATAAAGCTTTGCAAGGAGTTTTCTCACATTATTATGCAATTAGCAGCCTTTATTACTTTAAGGAGGGTGAGGGGGGAGGTTTTAAAACGTGGTCTTTATTTTCAAAAGACAATAGGTAAGAAATATTCATATTAAGCAGTATCAACTATTGAATTACTAAGAGCTCTTTGTATTTCAAATTTCATGATACAAAAATGTGTTTCCATATATGTTATTATTATAGCTCTTAACTATATATTTTTTGCAGTTCCCAGACCAGAGTAGATCATACAAGAAATGGAGCAAAGAGGAGAAGATCGCACTGAGGGAGTTTGTGGAGGAGCATGGGATACCACCAGTAAATGTCAACAAATTCTGGGAGGAGTGTGCTCACTACATTTTTCAGACTACTGGCCTTGTGAAATCAGGTTGCATTTAGCAACATATATTTAGTAACATGAATGTCTTGTGATCTACTTATCACTCCCTACCCCTTAATCTTACCCTCCACACTGTCTGGACCAATATACTTGTCAATGAATAGAATGTGTCCCATTAACTATCTTCATTTAACAACCCACATAGTATTAATTTGTCTGAAATTCGTGCCCTCATCTTTTTTTGTACTGATAAATTTAACCATTAAAAGAATTCATATGCTTTGATTGTAATGAAGATGTGGGTCAGGTTATTAGTCTGTCCAGACTTTGGGATAATGGTGTCAATAAACACTTTGATAAAACAATTTATTTACACTATGTATGATAAATATGATACACATTGTGATTTGAAAATATTTTATTAATGGTCTTTTTTTAAGAAATATCAGTTTTTATTGTCACCTTGTTTTGTAAAACTTCAAAAGTACTGCCTGTTTCCAAGTCTTTTCTTTCTAGAGGTAAATGAGTTTCTAAATACTAGAATTAGTGTATCATAATGGGTGGTACATCTTTCATTTTCTCTCTGAGTTTGTGTGGCAAAAAATCTATGATTCATTGCTAGATCATTAAGAATCCAAAAGTAGATAAGTTTAAAGAAATTGTTGGTGACATAACCACGTTTTATATTTTTTCCTTGTCTTTGAAGCTTAGGTCAGGCAATATTAGCTCTTTTCCAATGGCATTCTTATTGTTGCTGATGTTGAAGGCATATGTACCATGATAAGTGTTGACATTTAGAGCTAATTCTTTAATATTGTTGAGTAATTGAACTTCATTAGTTCATGCTAAGTCATTAAAGACAAGACCACAGTATAAAAGTCAGATAAAGGCATCTAGTCTCATTTTCATGCAGTCTGCTGTCAACTTAACATCACTTTTAGCCATCCGATTTGTTGTGGATTGGTACAGCCAGATAAATGTCTAAGTGATCCACACATGGCTTGCAATATCAATAATATAATTAATGCCAGTTAGTGTACAGTGCTAAACACAACATGATTGAGTAATTAACAATAGTTTTTACACACCTAATTTCATTATAATGATAAGGAAACAACACATGTCAAGTGAATCATGCCTAAACAAACAAAAGGTCCACCAGGAATTTTTTGTCTACTTGTTAAATGCAAATTTTGGCTTTGAAACTTGATTGGTGTGATTATTTTGGGGAAAAACTTTTTGACAAAAGTCACAAGGACCTGCTTAACATAAATTTTGGATTATTTGGTTTTGCATTGAACTAAGTTAATGACATGTAGCATGTACAATCATATAGCTTGCAGCTGTGTAATCCTTTTCTGTTTTTATATAGAATACATATGCTGTGTGTTTTTAAAAATCTTTATATAATAGTTTTTCTATATGTTCAGGAGCTTCATGCAGATCACAGTATACCAGGGTGAAATGCTTGTTCTCTTCTACCTGTTTGGTCAGTGATGAAGGCACCACTATTGGTGATGTGTCCAACAGCTCAACCAAGTGATGAAGGCACCACTATTGGTGATGTGTCCAACAGCTCAACCAAACATGAAGTATCGACTCAGTATGATCCAATTTATACTTGCACAGTATCTACACAAACAGACCCAGCCTAACAGTGTTGGGCATAAGGTATACATTTTGTTACATACATTACATGCTTAATACATATTCAGCGGTAGAGGCAGTGGGGAAGGTGGGTTTTAAGCTGGCACTTTAATATGAAATGAAATATAGATAAGTATCATTAATAATTATTTGACAATTTTTGATGTAATTTGAAATATTTTACACTTCATGGCAGTTTACAGATATAAAAAATTGACAATGACAGTACTCCAAATTAGAGAGGACTGTTCTTAAACTATGATTTTATTTTGTTTCAGCAGATAATATCTTACATGCATTGCTGCATACAATCAGTCTGGAGTGATGGCTTTACATAAGCTACTATATCTCAGTGGAAGAGCATCCATTGACATAACAGAAGACATAAACTAAATTCCTGGTAGTAGGAAAACTACCACTGTCTACCTGAACCTCACAACACTGACTTAACAATACTTCTAGTAACTACACACACATGCAGTCCTTCCACTTAATATTATTAAAACAAACATGTTCTATGTATATTTGATCTTTACATCACATCTCTTTTTCAGAGGAACTGAAAGAGAGTGGAGCTATATTTCTGTACGTGATAAATTACCAACATCAAAAAGTGAAGTGGAAACATTAGCTACCAAATTATCAGATACAAGAATATCATCATTTGATGATGTAACACTCTCAGATAGAACAAAATTGCTGCATGCTGCTCTATATACTTCTGAAACAATTGCAGAGACTGTGTTAAATAGCGATTCACTCAGAAAAGCTGTAAAGATGTTATTCATTTGGGAAGTTGAACAAAAGGCATCTTCAAAATGTATAAGGGATGAAAGCAGCATCTTATATCCTAAACGTGACTTGACAGCCTTTTCATGGAATGATATATGCACAGAACTTTTTCTGTGTAACCCCATATTGGCTGAAATATTGCTAGCAGTAGCATTGCCAACAGGCAAACTTGGCATGATTCAGCCCATTAGGTCACTTCTGCCTAAATTAGGGCTTGTATATTCTATACTTGTGAGCAATAGATTTGTAGAGTTATCACTTGTACAGAATAATAGCTATCACTATGAAAAATGAATAGACTCATGAAAAGGTCGGAAGTTATTCTCCTTTGTTTAAGTTTTGTTCTTATGGAGATGTTCCAACAGTTAAACTTCTTGACAGTGCATGACATAGTTTCTGAATTTTCTTGGTTTTAACCATTGTATCCTCCAGCTTTTTCAGTTCTTGAGCACTTGAACAGGAAGCTAGCACTCAGCATATTATTTTGTCAAATGATGCATCTCAGAATTTTTATTGTTATCTTTTATTCTCAGAAGATGTCATTGTTACTTGCACGTTTCATTGAACTTTGGTTCATCTTTCCTTAAAGTTATATCACAGGTTACTCTTACTTTTAGACCAACTAAAAACAGACATTGAATTCTCATCATTTTGAACTAAGTCATAACCTAGAAGTCAGTTGCTGTGATCAATATTGCCACAAGTAGGGAAAGTTATTTTCTATTTACACATTTGATGTTTATCATACACGATTTAATTCGGGTGACACAATGATCGAGTTTGATGCTTTAATTCACTTGCATTTATTTACTACATGATTGCTGCCCTCTCACTCAAATGTTTTTACTTGCATTTTCTTTTTGCATGATATTATATTCTCAAAATTTAGCATGTGTTTCTTACATAGTTCCATATGATTTTACTTCGTGTTTTTCAAAGTTTGTTTACAGTTGAACTTGTACCATAACAGAGCTGGAAAAATTTCATTTTCCCTACCTGCCCACCAGACAAGTAAAAACTAAATTTCACTTGCACAGGAACAAAACTAACATGCCTGCCAAAACAATCTCGATGTATATAAAGACCCTATTTAACATAAAACATAATTATCCTTATATTTCCCCTATTTTTAAATGCCATTATCAGATTTGTGAGTGTATATATTAGGTATTTTTCCCAAAGTTTTAGTTTGAAGGCACTAACTCTACATGATTTCAATCTGAAGTGTTTGTAATACCCAGTTCTTGACAACTATGTTGCACATAATGGACACAAGCTTGTTCGTTATAAGAATCGTTTAGAAAAATCTGGTTGCAATCTTGAAAGCATTGAAACTCCAAGTGACAAATTTTGTCTAGAAGTAAAGCACATTGAAATATTCAGTGGAAAACAAGCATGCACAGTCAGGAATGCTCATGGAATACTGTAGTTGCCCCACAATTTGTATGTTGAACTTATCTTGTGTGTACAATGGATTTTTCCAGTGATGCATATTCTTTTTACTGCATTTATCTTCAAATGTCAGTCAGTGGTGCTGCAATATTATGGTGCAAAAAATTGGCTCATAAATTAGTATTACTGAAATGACAATTTAAGAACTGTTTTATATGTTCATTATCTCTTTCCCTTATATCATCCTTTTTCAGATTTCTAAAGGGAAACATACTTGAGGGAGGTGCTCTTACAAGAAGACAAGACAAGAACAGCTTTAATAAATTTTTATTTTACCATGTTGTGTAATTAAGTTCTTGATGAATATATGAGTCATACCCAATTTTATTTACATGTACTTCTTTATATTGAAAGTTATAAATTACATTTTTCTGGTAATAACTTAAAATGTTAAAGGATGAGAAAATTTTTGATAACTTTATAGCTGAATAGTATGTGCATAGCCTTAATGTTCAGGAATGTAACCAGAATAACAGACTTCCAGTAACTATAATTTAAGCTTTAATGGATCAAACATCAACCAAACAAAAGTTCTTAAAGGAACTTCAATTTGCAACACTATGTTATACAATTAATCACATTATATTTAAAAATACTGATAGACATTGTAAATGAATCACAGGATATAATCAAACTATATTGTAAAATGTACAATGTGAATCACTCGCATGATATAACACCCATTTTCTGCCAGTATTTATACATGAGTTTTTTTCTATATGGATGGATTGACATTATAAGCTACTATAGCTCAATGGTAGAGCATCCATAGACATAGTGGAAGACTCGGGTTCAAATCCTGGTAGTAGCCAATCTATCTCTGTCAGGCTAATTGCTCATATTTTGCTGGTTTATTATACATTTGTCAATTTTATAAGCATTTAGCTATCACTGCATGCAATATTTCATGTTGCAGAGGTAAAGTACAATATCTGATGTTTTATTCTAGATGTGTTGCAGCATAAGAGCCCTATTCTCGAGTTCATTTGTATAAATAGCAGGAGACATTAATATGATGCAAGCAAGCTTCAATTATTTTTTTGTTGTTGTTCCCAACAGGTTTTTGATAGACTGCAGGTTCTGGGTGTGTCCAGTAGCTATGAAGCCACCATTAGAGAAATTGAGAAATTAGGCAATTCATGTTTTAAGGAGTTGCAGTTAGCAGTCAAGGAAGGAAGAGTTTTCAGAATTGTTGGGGACAATGTAAATTTTAAAACGGGGGTGCGACATGAAAGGGAAAATTATCATGGAGGGACAAAACATTGGTTTGCATCTGCTGCTATTGTGCAGCACATGAATTTTGCCACTCTGCCAGACCAGCCACAGGGAACAGTCCGAGACCTGGCAATGGATCAGCTATTTCCATCAGAGGGAGATCAGAGGAGGTTAAAAAACAATTAGGCAAGCCTGATTTTAAATGCAGCAGTTGATTACCTCCCGTTTCTGAAAAAGTTTAAAGACTTCTATCCCTGTGAAACTGATGGTGAATTTTCTGAGGAGCTTACCAATAAATCAGTCATAGTTCCACTACCAGTTCTTCCTTATAATGAACAACAGTATAGTGATGTCTGTAAGATAATGCAATCATATGCTGAAACAGTAGATGAGATCTATGGAGGCACTGATCATCCTCCAGTGCATATAGATGGTGATCAATTGACCAGGGAGAGATTTAGTGGAGCAAAAGGACTGCGTCAAGGTGCTTTTGATGCCAGAGAGAGACTGAGGGATCTGTATCCAATTACTTTTGAACTCTGGTATGCAGCTATGAATTTCTTGTCAATGGCTTGCCAGAAGCTCTTTAGTTTGGATAGTTTTGAAACTGGCTCTATGAATGGAGAGAGAATTCGTATCGGGCAACATGATGTGAACCCAGATGTGAAAAATCATTATGATGTAGATAAAGATTTCTTCTTATCATTTGTTAAATCATACATTGTGGAGGCACTGTGTGATTTCTTCAGACTTTCTGATCTAAACAGTATTCCAACCAAGAACATACCTCAGAGTCCATAACAGACATGTGGGTTCAGCAGACTATGGACCATTTCATCGAAGTGTATGTCTTGGCAGGATGCAACATTTACATGGTTGCCAAAGAAACTGTCCAGGAGTCACTGATCCCCATTCAAGTTAAAGTTAGCAATGAGGAAGTTAAAACTATATATGTTTTGAAGCGAGGAAAAAAGACATTGTTAAAGCCAATGGACACTGATTATGTGCAACAATATGGCCATACTGTGTTACAGGTTGGTTTACTGTACATGGAGTTTTTGGATGTGATACACAGACCTGACAGGGACAGGTTATTTGGTTGCCTTAAATACATGATGTTGATGTTCAAGAGTCACAACAACAGAAGTAAATATGCTCTAGAGATCTTGCGCCTATTATGCCATGCGCAAGCATCATATAGTTTGCGCACTGCATATCAAAGTATCTATGGCCTTTTTGTCAACATCAGGGGGAAGAAAGATAGTCATATACCAGCAGATCTACTAATGGAACACCTTGTCAAAAGGACAAAAAAGATGCTTAAAGGACTGGGCCCAATGAACAAAGACAAAAATCTACTGGCCAGATCTAAAGCAGTAGCTGTCATGGACAACATTTCGGATAATTTTGATAGTGTATCTGATGTAAAGGTGAGGGCAGGCTACCACAAAGAAAGAAACTCTCATACTGATGAATTAAAAATGATACATAATCTGCGTGAAGTCAAGCCTTTTGTACCACATTCAGGCGGGTTTTTCAGTGCTCACAGAAGTATACAGGCACCAGTAGATTCAGTAAACAGACTTGAGTTTGAGTCCTGGATTGACTATCACAAAACTTAGACTGGATTTTTAATCTGGAAAGTAATATTTAAAAATCTGTAAACAATCAGTAAGCTTACCTCTTGGGATTGTCCAGAACCCATTACAGTGAAACTGCATGTTAGATGGGGGCCAATACATAGGAATAGCAGCCCATTTTAAATTAAAGATGAATAGAATCAATTACAATTGTCTGCCATTATTCTCACAGTTATTGATAGAAATATGTGATTATTGGTACATATTACATGTATAGTCATCTTATGATGATGCAAACATGGACTAAACACTGTGCTGCCACAAAGTTTGTAATACTTATTTAGCCTTTTGTACTTGCAGCTGCAGGCAACTAGTACCATGCTTGCTAATCAATGGATACTGTACAGGAACTATAGATTAATTTCCCTCACATGCACATAAGTAAGATGTTGTAGAGGTGCTTTATTTAAGTAAGCACTTGCACAACATTTCTCAGGTTGTCTTTGACAGATTTGGCAATGGCAAAACACAGGCATCGCTCATTCCACCTATAGTGATAGTGTCTTAAATAGTTAAAGTGGTTATGGCTTAACTTTTTTCTGTTTCAATACAATTTCCAAACTCTGAAGCAATTGGTGTCATATTTGGACTAGTGGATAAGTAAGCATTTCCCTTTTGTCTCCACACAAACCTATTCTCCCTCTGCTCCTGATACAAGTTCAAGGTCATTTGAGAATCCTGAATAATTTTTTGATTAAAGACAAATCTCAAACCCCTGGGTGGGGGCACTGGTCTAATTTTTGAATTGTGCTTTCATCTCTACACATGCCCACCTTTCTTCTGCCCTTTTGGTAAGGTCATGGTCAATATTAAAATGGATTTGTATCAAGCAGGGGGACAGGTGAGACATTTACTTGCTTGCTCTGAATAACTTATTATTATTTCCTAAAGGTAACAAGTATTGCATTCAGTGAATCAGCAATGTACCTGGGTATGTTATAATATTGAACAATTTCATAGATGTCCATAGGTATGATGTCAAATGTTTCTGTTATGCATTGAATTAAATCATCAGTCAGGTGAAAAGCAATTTCACCAGATACATCAGCTTTCACATATTCCCTTAAAGCCATGTGCACAAGGTATCGATCAATCTGATTTTGTCCTGTTACAAATTTCATACCACTTGTACTGCTGGGTGCATCATTTTGACAAAGGTCACAGCATAGAAATTTCAGAAGCCTCATATGGACAGTCAAAATAATCATTCAAAAATTGGCGTCTGCAGCCACTTTCCAGTGTTAGATATCATTTCATGTCCTTCTCAATCATCTTTGAAGATAGGTCATTGCTGTTGTAAAAAATAATAGCTTCAGCTTTAAGGCCATCCCTTCCTGCGCAACCAACCTCTTGAACATACTCTGAAGTGAAAATATATATTTCTTTATTCTACAAAGAGTCCATGGCTCAGAACTTGGAAAGTACTAAATAGAACATTCTATAAAATGTATAGTTCCTTATGTGATGATCCATGGATTAAAAGCAGACCTGACTAGCATATATATAAATGTGAAGTCAAGAACACATGAAAACTTAGTATTGGATTCATGCTTGAAAGGCAAATAATATGGTTGCAAGTAAATAGAAAAATGGGTTTACCTGGTTTGCTCTGAATTTTTCATTTTCCATATTAAAAATTTTTAATAAAAAAATGTCCATTTTCAGCAGACTTTATGAAAGAAGAGAAATATTTATACGTACTTGAATTAAACATTGCAGTCTTTTCAAGACTGTAACTCAAAAAAACTAATTGGTAAAATAATTGAGAACACTAGGAAGAAGTAAGTTCTCTATCACTGTTTTGTACACAGACCTTTTCTTAGTGGATCAACAGACTCCAACTATTATAACAGAGGGAGTAGAAAGTTGCAAGTATGAAACTGTATTGATTTTTGGACTTAACATGCCCATAACAAAGGCCTATTTTATGGTGTGGATGACTATACCTTCTACCGAAGATGGGGATCCAGCATGAATCACTCTATGCACCTTTCTAAGGTCTGCACCCATTCCAAGTGCGATTGTAGCAAAAATGATTTTATGTGATTGTCTTCACTTGAAAGACAGTGTAGAATATATTCATTTACTCTGTCATCTTGTGGAGAGTGGTACTGGACAACAATGCAGTTTTCTTCCTTCTTTTCTCCATTGTACAACTGATCACCTAGAAGTAGCTTAGCTTGTTCAACAGCTTTACTGCACCATACGAGTCTGGTGTAGACTATTGTGACAGGAAAATATGACCCATTCTCCTTTGTTCTAATAAGGTCCACAAACAGTGATTTGAAAACATAGCCATAAGGTGAAGTTGGTGTGGTGTCACATGTATAGGGAGGTCGTCTTTTTACCAGCAAACTGATGTTCTTTCTCAAAAGAGATGTACAGTTAATTATGTTGCATCTGGAAAGTTTCAACTCTTTGATGATGGATTTGATGCTGCCTTTATTAATAGTTGCTGTCGTAGCACAGATTGTACAAACAGGGAAAAGAGCCCGAAGATTTTTAATTTCCTTGTATGCTGGTTTAAATTCATCCTGCCACTGCAGAATGCAGTGGGCCTCATCAATAACCAAGCATACTTGTTGCTTCCTCCATTCAGCCTCTAGCAGACATTCAAGAACATTTTTGTCCAGTATGTGTTCAGGGTGACCAACAATATATGAAAATTGACCTGTGCATAAGGTACTGCGATCTTGAAATTGTTCAGTAACACGTATCACAAGCCCATCAAGTCTGGAACAAATCTGATTAAGAACAGCATTGAGAAGTTCCAACACTACAACTTTGCACTTAAGATAGAAAGGAATCAGTACAAAAATCAAGGTTTTTCCATATCCTGTGGGTAGTACAACATTTAAGTCTTTGGACTCGCTCAGCTTGTAGAAAGCATCTATTTGTCTAGGCTTGAGTTCAGTAATTAGTGTCTGTGAAGCAACAATTGTCTCATTATATTTCATGACAGCTAGTTTTAGATTACACATCCGCTCTAAGTAAGCCATCTGCAAACCAGATAGAAAAAAAGAGAAAGCTATAATAATGTAACTCTCACAAAAAAAATAGTTTATGAAAAATTTGCTATATACAAATAAGTGTACATATGATTAAATTATTTTTTTCAGCAAGCAGAGCAATCAGCAAATATTTCTTAGTATGAAGGTGCGTCCATGCAGTCTGTTTTTTTAAATATTTTATACAATAACATGTCATTACAATATTTAGGTTTTTGCTGTCAGTGGAAACTACTAGTACTTTAATTTCTTTCAGGTAACTTTGTTTTAGGGGCTGTTCCTCCAAATGTGTGTGTGCATGTTAGAAGATACTTGTATATAATCCTATATGAACGATAACGGATATTCAAGACTTTAATAAGTATTTGGTGTCATCAAGTTCAACTGAAATCTGTTGGTGTTGGACCGTTAAAAAAGTTAATTCTTATCACCCCAACCCCCTCGTTTTTCTTTCTATAGCACCTCTTAGGTAGAAGGTCAGAGCCTTAAGTGCTTCAAAAGGAGAGCATATATCTCATGTAATTCACTGATCAACACTCAACCAATTTTGAGTCATATTCTTTTGATGTGTATAAAATCATTATCATGAAAATTGCATGCATCATGAAATGTCGACTTATGATTCAGTACTACTGATACTGTACATAGTGTATGTAGAATGCATGTTTCACTTTCAGCTACCAAAATGATGTCCTTTGTAACCCAAGTATAATTTATACTACACATTGAACTCTTGTGATTGAGATATGAATGTTGCAAATATTTATATTTCTTTTTATTTCTGTCATTTGAGATATTGTATATGTATTTAACAATGGTAAGAGAGGCTGCCATGTGAAGTTTTGTTTTCTTTCATATGTGTACCTATGGACACTTCTATGAATTCCGAATTGCATGACATGTTGCATATAACCATATTCAGTTATCAGGACATGACACTGCCAGATAACAATGAGAAACTGTGAGAAAGTCACATATGCTAGTATGGGTTATATTTGATGTATTTACATTTAAATCTAAGTACCGGTAAGTCAGAATTACTGCTGTCCATATTCATTTATTGATACAATTTTCAGCCATTGCTTGAATCGACATATCAATGTGTGTTAATTGTGTTTATATTTAAATGTAAAGACACAATTTGTTAAATTGAGAAATCACAGTTAGGACACGTATTTGGACGAATGATTGTGACAATGTAAGAAATCTACATAGGGTTCCATTCCATGAGTTACACTGGTAATGATGGAAAATACAAAATAAATTTAAACATTTTTTCTAAACTTGTTTACAACTTTTTCCTTATTAATGCATCTGTCAACATTACACTGATTCTGAAGAAAAAAAATTAAGTTTGTTCTAAAGTTTGGATTTTTATTAAGCAAATATTGAAAACAGTATTCACGATGGAAGCAAATCAAATCAGTGATAACATTCAAAACTGCTTAACTGCACTTAACATTAAAAAATAATATAACTGTCTTTCAGTTATGGTGATATAAAAACTGGAGTGATTGTTGAAAGGATCTTAACAATAGAAGCATGTCAATGAAACCGGAATACATTTCACAGCATTTACAGAGACATGCAACTACTCTATACTGGATTGTCTTTACCACCTGTTCAAAATTAACTTCATTCCTCCAGCTTCTTCCATTTGACACAAATGTCAAATCTGACTAATCCTTCTATTTCTTTTTCTCCTTTTAAAATCACAAGATGCATGTAGATTGCATTAATGCTGATTGAACAGTATGCTTCTATAAATCTATCTATACTATGAAGAGGGTTTTTAAGATCTGCCATGTTTGGTTATTTTTTGGGGAATCTTACAACACAGCAGCACATTGAAAGTTTATACCATGCTGAGGCAATGTGCCTTGTCTAATGACACATTATGAGTATAATGTAAGTATAATGATATATCAGTATCAGTGTTAAATTGTTCAAGCAGTGGCATAGCAAGAAAATTCCCCACCCCCCAAAAAAATAAAAAATAAAAAATTCTGGGTCATCCTGCCAATAAAAAGTTCCTTGATGGGAATTTTTGGTCCCACACAGGGCTTGGGCCCTCCCCCCTCCCCCAGCAATTGCAGGGGTTGCTTGACCATTTGCTATGGCACTTTTTTCAAGAAATGTCTAATATTTTCCAAAATATTGTCACTCTCACCCCACACAGAAGATGTGTATTTATTTCTTTATGTCTTGATATTCTGAGAAAAATGTTTTGACCTCTCCATAGGTCTCATCAGGTGGTAGCAGGTAACACAACTGCACATAACATGCGTTGTGTTACCTACGGATTTCCCCACGACAGTTTTCCTTTCTGTATTATGTGTTTTTCATTGTGTCTTTAGGGCACTGTCCTTTTGTACATGGACTAAGATCATCTTTTCTGTCTGCAGTGTCCTTGGCTCCTTGTAAACCTGTGCGTAGGAGTGATCGCCCTTGGAATGACTGTGCAGCATGACTTCCTGTTGCCGAGCTGAGTTCTGTACCTTAGATGAGCCTGTATCATATATCCCTGTCTTTCCAGTACACATTTCCTGTTTTCCGGATACTTTTTATACAAATGATGGTAAGTACAGTGTTTTATCCATTTGATCCAGTGATCTCAGAGTACTTGGTGAAAGTATACCCCCAAGTGTTTTACTTTTGTTTTCAGAGATGATCCAAGTCTGTTATTGAGTCTGTGTATTGTTGAATGCACTCTTGCCTCAAAGTTTCTTGAATAGTTAAAATTTTTAGGTACGGAAACACTGACTGATCTGTTCACAGCCTCACATTTCTGTGTGTTTGTATTAAGTTGCAGTCTTTGTACAACATCACAGGAAAGTTTCATTTTCAGCACTTCCAGGAGAATATTCTTATCACTTTCTGTCATGTTTAGATGAGTCACTTGATGAAGTCCCAGAAATGCAAATCATATCCACCAACTGTTAGTACTTCCACCCCCACCCCCACAAACCTTAGAATAATGCTGACATTTGTTGCAGTGCCCAGAATAACACTGCAGAGCGGCATCCAGTACTTGGGGAAGTTGACATTGGATAATTCTAACATCACCACCAGTGTCTTCCATCAAACAAACATTTTAACATATTCTAAAATAACATGAACTGACTGACTGACTGTCTGACTGAATGAATTAATGAATGAAATAGTGTATGTATGATTTAAGATAAAACTGTCATACCAGCATAGTCAAATAAAATAAAGACCAGTGTCTCTTTCTTTCTTCTATCCTCCTTACTCAATTCAAACAATCATCAATGCATAAATCTATTCATCAATCAATCAATAAACTAATCCCATTTTATCCATGCAACCAGCAAGCCAGCCATGTCATGCTAATGTACATTTCTATATGGATGTAGGTGGGTGGGTGTGCAGGGCTTATCATTATACCTGTAATTATTCCATATCACAATTTCAACTTTAGCATGCAGTTTGGAAATTCACCATGTCCAAAACAATTCCCATATTCTATGCAGTACTGCCTATTTGTTGTTGATATGATGGGGTGCCAGGCTGAGGTGATCCGCATTCACACACACAAACTATTGTGGCATAAATGCGATGCATCTAACTCTTTTGGAATGTTTACACTTCTCATCTTTATTGTGAATGCCAGTCTATGGACAGGTTTCTTTTTCTAAATGTTGGTCTCAGGGTCCCTATATGACAATAGCCCATATACCTATTTGATGTTATATTGCCTGTCCAGAATATGCAAGTACTGTTAGGTGTTGGCACAGAATTGAACAAGATTTTCTCAGACAGAATTTCAAAAATATCCACCTTTGCAACTTGTATAAGATGTAGAAATACATGCATGGTGATAATAATGAGTATCAACCCCATAGGCTCTATACATGTGCATTGTTTTTAACAAAAATTTAAAATTTTAATTTTATTTTAAAAATTAATTTAAATTTTAAAAAATATTTAAATTTTTTAATTTTTAATTTCATAGTTCTATTTTTAAAGTCAATATACACAAAATGTCCAAATTTCATGCATCTACCTTGAATAATAAACTCAGGATAACAATTTAAACTTTTATAACCTTCCTTACTGACAGGCCTCAGACCACAATTAATTTTCCTATATAGTCTCTACATTTGTTTGTCAGTACTGAACTTTCCACTGTGTCCAAATCCTAATAAATCATATGTTGCTGTAAAGTATCTTCAAAGATGAACTCACACTGAAGTTCTTGTCATAGGTTAACCGGCATTCTTATGAATGGCTGGACTGTAAACAAAGCAACGTGCAATGAGTCACAGATTTCACTTCCGGATCAGCACCAATGCCTCATTACTCACTGTGCACTGTCGCCAAAATACACACAGACAACCACACTATAATACTCATATTCTAAACAATAACCAATTTCCTTTAAATCAATACTAAGGATGCCTAAATCTAATGCATACATCACCACCAAAATGAGAGAGGAAAAAATTATCTAAAAATAGACTGGGACTACATTCGTGGGTACTGAACCGGAAATATTAATTGTGACCTGATTCCTATCAGGGTCAGAAATTTTCACCTGAATGGAAAAAAACTAAAATAAATGTGTCTGAAATACTGCTACAAAGTTTCAATGAATTTGATGCGTGCGTATACATTTTATCTAACACCATTGTATTAAAAATACTATGAAATTCAAAATGGCCGAATGTCGACAATGCGCAAAACTTAAAGTTGAATGGTGAATTTATTAATTAAGATAAACACTTGAAATAAACTGTAATTAGTTTTAGTCCTCATACAAATCTGGAAATTACTAGAAATTAAACCTGGCTGTTAAACTCTCCTAGGAGAGTCAATTTTAAAATATGATACATGTTTTTATTTAAAAATTTGAATTTAAATTAAATTTTCATGAAAATTTAAAAACTCAAGTTGACAAATTTTGTTCTTTTGCAACATGTCTCCATTCCTTTATCACAAACATCAATGGTTTTCCTTATCAGGTGTGAAGTAATTAAACCAGGGCCTGTCAATAATAGGTAGCACCTTAAATCTGGTAGCATCTGAATACACTACTTAGGGGTGGTAACTAAGGTAGTGATGTCATTTTCACCCCTGAAGGGTATATGTTAGGCTTCCAATAGTATTGAAGATTTGGTGGAGTTCTATAATACCAGGGCAGCACACCTTTTCCTAGTTATATAAGGGGGAGAGAGGATAATTCTTGTACTTTTACATGCAGTTATTTTAACTGAAACAATGAAAGGGTACACCAAGAAGAAGAAAACTTTTTTTAAACCAGGAAATATTCCACATAACAAAGGTGTCAGATTTCTGACTGATGATACTCTACCAAGTTCCAGTGCTGCATCTGCTCAAGTGACCAGAAGAATGGATGCAGAGAAGTTCTCTCTCATGGCAGTGATGAAGCCGACAGGTGGGGGTCTCCAGTCAGTTGTGGCACCAGACTGTAATGGCACACCTGGGTCTGCTAGAATTGTATGGCCATCATCCAAAGCAAGACTGACCCTGAAAGAGACAGAAGTGAATCAGCATGAGGGGACACATATGATCTGTATGAATAAAAATGTTGAAATATGGAATGATATCATCCATCGTAATGGCAATCAAGACAACAGATGTGAGAGTCCTGATCTCAAACAGTGCAGTTCTGCAACTTTTAGTGAAAAATATGTTTCTGGGAATAAGAACAAGAGAAGGAAAAAAGCTTAAGCAGACAATTCTCAGTCAAGATGTTAAAGCCAGCTGCAGTTTTGATCTTCAAACAAATGATGGAAGACACCGGTGGTGATGTTAGAATTATCCAATGTCAACTTCCCCAAGTACTGGATGCCGCTCTGCAGTGTTATTCTGGGCACTGCAACAAATGTCAGCATTATTCTAAGGTTTGTGGGGGGTGGGGGTGGAAGTACTAACAGTTGGTGGATATGATTTGCATTTCTGGGACTTCATCAAGTGACTCATCTAAACATGACAGAAAGTGATAAGAATATTCTCCTGGAAGTGCTGAAAATGAAACTTTCCTGTGATGTTGTACAAAGACTGCAACTTAATACAAACATGCAGAAATGTGAGGCTGTGAACAGATCAGTCAGTGTTTCCGTACCTAAAAATTTTAACTATTCAAGAAACTTTGAGGCAAGAGTGCATTCAACATTACACAGACTCAATAACAGACTTGGATCATCTCTGAAAACAAAAGTAAAACACTTGGGAGAATACTTTCACCAAGTACTCTGTGATCACTGGATCAAATGGATAAAACACTGTACTTACCATCATTTGTATAAAAAGTATCCGGAAAACAGGAAATGTGTACTGGAAAGACAGGGATATATGATACAGGCTCATCTAAGGTACAGAACTCAGCTCGGCAACAGGAAGTCATGCTGCACAGTCATTCCAAGGGCGATCACTCCTACGCACAGGTTTACAAGGAGCCAAGGACACTGCAGACAGAAAAGATGATCTTAGTCCATGTACAAAAGGACAGTGCCCAAAAGACAATGAAAAACACATAATACAGAAAGGAAAACTGTTGTGGGGAAATCCGTAGGTAACACAACGCATGTTATGCAGTTGTGTTACCTGCTACCACCTGATGAGACCTATGGAGAGGTCAAAACAGTTTTCTCAGAATATCAAGACATAAATAAAGAAATAAACAAACAAACAAACAAACATTTTAACATATTCTAAAATAACATGAACTGACTGACTGACTGACTGACTGTCTGACTGAATGAATTAATGAATGAATGAACGAGGTCGGTTGAGATTAGCAACAGGGGATGATTTTTTCAGAATTATAGAATATACAAAAATGGAATGTTTTCTGCATAATTTGAGTGTGCAAATTTCAAAAATGAACCCATCTTTATGATATCTTTTCAAATAAATTCACAGGAAGCATTCAAACACATGTACCATTCACCATTTTTAATATTGGTCTTTGGCACTTTTTGCAAATTCTTGACCTCATGTTATTTCAAGCTGAAATTTGCATATTTCTTACATATGTTTATATAGAAATGTTTTGTGAACATTCAGCTTTAAGAATAAATTTACTTTTTCTATGTTCCAGGTAATTCAGAAGCCCCCCTGTGCCTTTTTATCAAGCACCCCACCTAACGTTTTTGCATGAAATACTATATATTTCAGTCATACACATGTTGAAATTATATGTTGCTGTTAAAATGGAACCTTTTCTGCATAATTTGAGTGTGCAGAATTCAAAAATAAACCCATCTTTATGATATCTTTTCAAATAAATTCACAGGAAGCATTCAAACACATGAGCCGTCCACCATTGTTAATATTGGTCTTTGGTCACTTTTTGCTAATTTTTGACATCATGTTATTTCATTCTGAAAGTTGCATATTTCTTACATATGGTTATATATAAATGTTTTGTGAACATTCAGCTTCAAGAATAAATTCACTTTTTCTGTGTTCCAGGTACTTCTGAAGCCTTTCAGTTCCTTTTTATCACGCCCCCCCCCCCACAACATTTTTGCTTGAAATGCCATAATCATGAGTCATACACAAGTTTAAGTTGTATGTTACTCTTAAAAGCAATAGTCCAAATGCATTACAGTGTTCTTGTACATATATACATTGATCTGAAATCACAATTTAGTAAATAACAATTGCCATTGTTTTAGTTATGATAAGATATTTTTGGCCAGTTTTCATATCTGTCAAATAAAACCAATGACAAAAAAAAAACATAAAAATAACTTAGTTTGAATACGTCCACAATTCTACTTCTGGCACTGATTTTGTTCTCAAGAAATAGTTATGATTATGTTTTTGTTTAAATAGAGAAATACGACAGATCGATTTTCTGTTCTTTATGATGACAATATTCATATTGATATTCACAAAAAATGGTATGAAATGAATTTGTTTTCATTTTTCAAAATTCTGAAAATAAGTTTAACTTTTACCTCTTTTTCGCCCCTACTAAACATGAACATTTTAATTTCAACACCAGTGTCTCTAGATAAGAATCCTACCTAGAGCAGATGACCTGACATTGATAATATCTAAGTGATCACAATCACATACATATTTTCAATATCATTATCAGTATCACCCGTCAAGTCTCTAGTCTCGAAATTACATTACACAACAAAAGTTGTACCAAAATGTTGTAATAAATTTGGTATAATGAATGAGAAATACGTTTGAATAATCTAATTCATTGGTATAAACGTCTGCCCTTTCATAGAATCAAGTTTTCGTGTGTTTTTTTAACCCAATTTATGTCGTGTTGTTGTCGTTGTTACCATTTTGTACGTACCTATGTGCGGGAAGAGTTATCGTTCTTGCTGGCACGTTTGACCTTTAAAAAGACGTTATTCGTGGGTTTTCCGCAAATATTCGCACATATTTTACCATTATTCTCGTAAAAAGAACTCCAAAGTATTTTAAAAGTAGGATTAGGTGAGCGTATATGTTCGTTTATTTACTTTTTCTGCGTTTTGAAAAATTCAGTGTTCGTTTATTTTCGCCGAATATGTTGTACAAAAGGCCCAATGTCATATACGCTAAATATAGACATTCAACCTTTCAACCGTGAATACATTCGGATATAATAATGTCGGCTTTTTACATACGAAAGCGGAGAAAGTACATGGTGTAATGAGGTTGACATTTTGAGAAAATGTTAATCTTGATCGCCAGTGCCCTCTAGCGGTTTCCCCTGTTGCTATTGAGATGTTAAGATAATTGATCCATTTTTGATTACATCTGGCATAATTTTTACATTAGGAGACGAAAATAGGACAAGCTAGCAGGGTTGGAAATAGCGAGGGGTGAGTAGTCGTGTCTTCCCTTGTGTTATATTGTTACAGGTTGGATCCCCTCAGCCCACTATCCATTGACCGATACTCCTAATTTTGTTTGTAACGAGCCCCTGTGCTCCTGACATGCAGTTATTTTAACTGAAACAATGAAAGGGTACACCAAGAAGAAGAAAACTTTTTTTAAACCAGGAAATATTTCACATAACAAAGGTGTCAGATTTCTGACTGATGATACTCTACCAAGTTCCAGTGCTGCATCTGCTCAAGTGACCAGAAGAATGGATGCAGAGATGAACCGGAAATATTAATTGTGACCTGATTCTATAGGGTTACTAGAAACACCGAAATACACATGTATTTACACGTTCTCTCTGTATATATCGGTTTTCACACACAAATTATTATTTGTTTTTGTTTGAAGAGTAATATAAAGCAAAATAAAATATGATTTGAGCGATTTTGATACGACTTATTTACTTTTTCCTAGTTATAGCACTCGTCAATTGGTCGTACTTTATTGGAAAGGTTGATCGTTCCGGAACTGAGGTGTTATGATAAACGACTGATAGTTCCGGAACGGAGGTAATCTCCGGAACGGACGGTGTAAGTCGGCTTAATTCATATTGTTTCAAGTCGCTTAATTAATGTTTTAATTGACTGCACTGCAAACACATTTATTGTTCTCCCTTTGATCTCATTTCTTATTAAAGTTAAGAAAACAATCTTTTCTTCCAAGTCGCTTAATTCGGAACGGACAGTGAAAGTCGGCTTAATTCATCTTTTAAGTCGCTTAATTCATTTTCGAATTGACTGCACACACTTTATTGTCATCCTTTGAACCCATTTCTTACTCAAGTTAAAGCCAAATGTCGCGCATATTAAAGAAAAGGCACACTTTTGCTCAACGTTGTCATTATTCGTTAATTGCGCACTTTGATTATGCACACATTTCATAACTGAGAAGTAAATGTTTTGATATAAAAGCGTTATACAATACTGATATTATCACATACACAAACATACGCAACAAGGATGGATCAATATCCATGTGTTATTTGTTCCAGTGAATGTAAAACTGATGCTTTGCAATGCACAAATTGCCGACAATGGGTCCACAGTGATTGCATTCCCATGAGTGCAAAAGACTTGAGATTATGATCTCGTGATTACTTGGAGTTTCTTTGCACGACGTGTTCTTTCAGTGGAGATGTATATGATGCTGGACAAGCCTTACAAAGGTAACACAAATCTATGTTTTCTCTATAGATAGATAAATAGATACCTTAGTTATTATTCTTCAAGTAAATATTTTTATCGTGATATTCAAAGAAATTAATAAGATTCTATTCGTGCCGCTTTTCTCGTTGAAATGAATGTACACGTTTGCGACAATTACATAGTTTTCCTGTATCTCTCTATTTATCCATCTATATATTCTGTTCAATCAATACATTATTAATGTTATATTCTTTTGAATTGATTGACTTACTTATTTCAAAGCCTACTTCAGTCGAGAAAAAGAAATCACTACATGTTATTATTGTCTGCGCAAAACTTCAAGAGGATGACTAAAATATTGAATTAATTGATTTAAGTCACATATTTATGTAGTTCTTATTCTTTGTTTATATTTGCTCTTACTATTTGGGGAGAGAGTACTCTAATATGCTCGTGCTTTCTACTAAATCCCCGTTTGTAATTGCAATTGACAAAGTTTCTTAAAATAAATGTTTTAAACTATATGTACCTAACCTATATCTGGCCATTCTTGTCCTCTGGTCATACTTAATGCTTTAATCTACCTTTCTCGATGTGTCCTGCACACATTCTATTATTCATTTTTTAATTGACTGCACACCCTTTATTGTCTTCCCCGTGATCCCATTGCTTATTCAAACTAAGATAACAATGTCGAGCACATTAAAGAAACGGCACCGATTTTGATAGCGAATGTGGCTATGCATACGTAAGTTATAAGATAAAACAAACAAGAATTTCACTTATATTTCAATGACACTGTAAATATATATTTCCAGACTGCAGAAAGCTTTCCATTTGAAGGAACAGAATGCTCTGACCAATTCTGCAAAGTCAGAAAGTAAGCTTCTCATCACCTACGGGATTTTTATTCCAGAATCAGAGCACATGCCTACCAATGGAGAGAAAGATGCAGTTTCGGTGGAAATTTTAAAAATGTATAATCCAGCAATTTTATGGGAACTTGTACCAATGTTAGTTTGTGGTGATGGAAACTGTTTATATAGAGCAGTTTCTAGAGCACTGACTGGTTCAGAAAACTTTCACGAACTTCTGCGACTACGAACTGCAATAGAACTGATATTGAATCCTATCTACTATGATGAAAAGTCCAACAGTTTTGTAGATTTGATCTGTGATAATCGCATTGTTGTTAGTGACTATTCAAAGCTTGTGGATGTTATTTCTGATAATTCTGACATGACGGCAAATCACGTTAGTAACGAGTCACATACTGATATAATCGACGACGTAACACAACGAGGTAAAAGACGGAAATGACACATACAAACATTCAGCAAAAGGCAAATTAGACCAGGGTCATTTTCTTGACACGGGAAAAGCAGTGGAATTTTTGTTAAAATCAGAATCGAGCGTAGAATGCAATCCATGTGGTTTGAAAGAAAATGTATATTTCATTGTGAATAATGCCAAAAACCTCGAAAAGAGGTCGAATAATGGCAAAAGTTCTTTTTCAGACGACTGTGGTGTATGGGATACATCTGCTGGTGCATCCCCTAAATCCTACTATTTGCTGTCTGACAACGGGAATCTGACCATGATTTTTTTTTTAAATGGGAAGTATTCTTTAAAAAGACAAGTCAAGCGGAAAACTGTGTATCGACCTTTTGATCCGCAACCTGGCAAAGATCAAGTTATCGTGATCCATAGATACTATACTCAGTTAAAAAAGGACAATATGTACAAAAAGAGGGTCACATGGCTTGGGGAGGGGGGTCTGACAAGTAATTTGTCACTGGTTGAATATGTAGGGAAATTTCCTGGTTTAACGCCGCATGGAAACTCGCGACAGACGACAGAATATTTGCGGACTCCTGACCTTGTTTTAGACGACATTACAGAAATGACTGGAAAAATGAAACCGCATCAAATATTAAATAAACTGACTTCCAAATATGGTGAACTGTCCCAACCGACAGGACTTCAACAAATTTATGACAAGCAAAAATATCAAAAATCAAAGGACAGAAAATCTCCCGGACACTCCAACAATATTGCTGACCAAATCCGACATTTCGAAAATTTGGTAACTGAAAATAAACCTTTTGTAAGATCAGTTATCCGGACCAGCGCTAAACCCCCTTGTGTCACTTTGTACACAGACGAACAGATAACAGACATTAAGAATCTTTGTTGCTCCGGGCAGACTGTCCTTGG
Organism: Margaritifera margaritifera; assembly: GCA_029931535.1. Classification (NCBI taxonomy): domain Eukaryota; kingdom Metazoa; phylum Mollusca; class Bivalvia; order Unionida; family Margaritiferidae; genus Margaritifera; species Margaritifera margaritifera. Next base: position 176,903 of record JAQPZY010001128.1, read on the forward strand.
CATTGACAAAACTTTTATGCTGTGTAAAATGCATGTGACGGTCACATGTTACAAGCAACTTACAGTAAAACGAGTCAGAACAGGCGAACCACCAATCTTTCTTGGACCGCTCTTCATTCACGACAATAGCGATTTCGAAACTTACAGTCATTTTTTCCATCATCTGAAAGTAAAACTTATTGATTCGAATCTTAAGAGCTTTGTAATTGGAAGTGATGATGAGAAGGCTCTAGTCAAAGGCATTATGGCAGTTCTGCCCGAAGCAAAACACATTCTGTGCACGCCATTTACAATAGAACGTTAGACATATATTGACAGACGACGCAGTTACCGTGACTGACCGCAACAATATCTTGAAAGAAATTTTTGGGAAAGACGGACTAGTTGACGCCTATGACAGTATTTGCTATGACGATAAATGTGAAGTGTTAGAAAATCATTGTGCTGGAATTTCAGGAAAATTTCTAAATTACTTTCGGAAAAAACTAAAGACAACTATCAAACTAAAAGTCAATAATCCATTAAGAATATATCAAATAGACCGCATGTGGAAAAATAATAATTGTGAGTCAATGAACCACGTTCTAAAACAGACAGTTGACTGGAAGACGAAAACGCTGACGGAATTTGTACAACTAACACATGAATTAGTAACCGGACAATTCAGAAATCTGAGGAGTGCTCTAGTATGCACTGGAGAATTCCGGCTTGCCGACAGTCATAAACAATTTGAGTCGAGAAAAACAGACTGGATAAAAATGACAGAGCAACAGCGCACAAACTTGTTTAAACGCTTCAGACGCCACATCGACATAGACACAAAATACATGATTTCTACGGACGGTCAGACAACTGTTGTTGCACCAAGGACTAATGGACGAAAACCTGGACAAAGGAAACGAAAAATTAATGTACGAACTGTGACAATTACAGCTAAAAAATCTAAACATAAACCAGAGATTTCGTCATAATGTTCTATATTTTATTGTTTTCGGTTAGGTTTATTTTACCTTGTCTTGTGCAACCTGACTTGTAGTTAGATTTTCAAGAAGAACATAATCTTGAATACTATTGGATTAATTAATTCATCTGCGTGCTCAAATTATGCATTCATTGAAACCTGATACATTATGTGTGTAATTAAATGTAAATATTAAATTCTGCCAAATAATAAATAATACATGTTTTTGACAAAAATGCTTTCCTGAGTTGTCTTTGCCTATCATCATATATCGTGGCTTGTTACGATGACAATATTAATCTCACTCTTGCATATATACTATCGTATACACTTTTGGTACTTTGTTACATTTCACTTGCACTTTGTGTATGTATTTCAATTCGCCGTTTATCATATATATGTCAAATCAAGTAAAGAATAAATAATTCATATAAATTTAAATTATTTTGCTTTTTATTATTATTCAAACATGTATGACTATTCCCCGTTCACATATTTCCAAGAAGAAGACTTTCTTAACACCCTTACAATCAACTGTCATATCATCAAAAGCATTATATATAAGTACATGTTTCACTATTGCCAAATATTTGGAAACCTTTTAAACAAAAATTAAATTAAATGTTATTTATTTGTCAAAAACTATATCATTAAAAGTTAAAGTAAATATATAATATAATGTCGGCAAATACTTTTGCTACTTCAATAATTTTCACTTTCACTCTGTGTATGTATTACTACGACTCTCCATGTATCAGGTCTGTCGAATCAAGTACGACCGAGTGACATCATGACATGAATTGTTCTATAAATAGGAAAAAAGTAAATAATTCGTATCAAAATTACATAAATCATATTTTTTTTTTTTTTTTTTTTTTTTGCTTTATATTATTATTCAAACAAAAACAAATAATAATTTGTGTGTGAAAACCGATATATACAGAGAGAACCTGTAAATACATGTGCATTTCGGTGTTTCAGTGTATTTCGGTGTTTCTAGTAACCGGATTCTATATACTATATTAACACCCATTTCTAGACTGGTTCACGGGTGTTCCCTATAATTAATACCGTGAGACCTTTTGCAAGTGAACATTTTTTGAACGAGTTCTGTTGAGATGTTAAGAAAATTGAACCATTTATTATTACAGGTGGCGTAGGTTTTACATTAGGTTTAAGCAGTAAGATGTCGAGCCAAACAACATAAAATATCAGGGTAGACGTCTTACATCTCACGGAACAAAGGTCAGTGCCAGTGGCCATAAATAGTTTGAAGCTTTGACTTTCAGTGCCATTATAACGATCATTCTAAGTGTAAATGAACTTTTAATAAAACTTACATTGTTTACGAATTATTCCGCGATTTCTTCTTAAGGGCTCCGAAACTGATACTGCGAGGATATAGTATGGGCCCGTTCCATTCTGAATCGTACACCACCTTCAGTCTTCGAAAGTATTTACCTGGGCCAGTTACTATCTAGCTGAGGATTATTTAATCCCTTATACTTTACAAAATTTCAAATCAAGCTTTGTTCCGTCGATGCAAACGTTTTTAATTTGGAAAAATAAAGTGGTTAACAGCGAGGGCAATGTTAAAGAAATGCTATTTATAGTACAATTGGTATTGGCCACAGTGTTGGTCTCTGTTGCGTGAACGGAAAACACTGTATTCCTGCAGCATCAATTGTTTGCTCAAAGGCTATTGGCTATTTCCAAAACTACCTATCACAGTGAATAAAACTGCATTGAGAGTCCCCTAATATTGTATGAATGCCAGGCATATATACTCTTTTTCTTAATTTCAGTAAAGTGTGCACTGGGAAGCTGACAGTAGGCTTCCATGTTGTGGCCCATTCAGTAGCAATGGCCAGTACATACTCCAATTAATTTCAACATCAGCATATATTGCTTGTTGTAATCCGTCATGCATTTTAAAAATCATCCTCTCTTTCCAACACCATACTCAACAGATGTGCACTGAGGGTTGCCTAAAATTGTAGATGTCACAATTGACTAAAGCAGTTGCTGCTATGGTCAGAACTAAACAGTAGTAAATATCAGAATAAGTCAAGTAGATTGAAATGAATGATTCACACAAAATTTTTGTTAAAATTTTATTCATTTGTTCTTTCCTTAAAATAATAAAACAAGCCAGAATAGTTTTTTAATGTGCATGTGTGTGGGGTTGATGGGATGTGTATCATTTCCATCATCCCTTCTACCGCTTCTGTTATTTCCCTCTTCTGTTTTCGATTTATATTGATAAGTGATTTGATTGATCCTTTTTTTTGGAAAATAACTTTTTTATTATGTGGGTTAAAATTTCTTGCTGTTGCAAACTCTATCATCATATAGCTGACTTTAATACAAAATTGTGATCATCACGGCAGTAATTCCTTCAAGGCTGTCTTGAATGAAAAATGTAACTTAATCTGTTTTGTTTGAATAACTTATATTTTCTTCCTTTTCAGAAATAAATGCTTCAGGCAGTGAGATTTACGAATGTTGTTAAGTTTGAGAAGGATCATTTCTTGAAATTTTAAAACAGGGGGAACCTTTTTGTAGGTGAAAATGATACAGGAAAATCATCAGTCTTTGAAGCTGTTAGACGATGCATGGACATGAATTCAAATGGTATCTTTTCGATGACTGTTCCAAATGAGAAAGAGCCATCATATGTTGTATGTGACTTCTCTTTACCGGAAGATATAAGGGACATGTTTGAGAACCACGACAAAATTATAACATCATTTGTCCAAATTCCTGGCTCTCAGTCAGCAAAAGTTGTTGTTATTACAGACAAAGGAAAGAGCGAAAACGCAGTTGTATATATGGATATTATATTTAATGAGAAATCTGTAAGCTCTTCAGAGCATTTTCAGTGTGTGTTCAAGGAAAATGAGGAATGTACTTTGATTCAGAGTCTTTGTGGGTTACTTAAAGAGGATCATAAGATTTCAGAAGAACTTTTTCTGAATACTGTTTCTGAAATTATTAAAAGATCGAATAAAATAAGTACAGAAACTGAAATCACAGAAAGATTCAATATAGCAAATGAAGAAACTAAGGCTGAAAGCACTCTGAAAACTTTAAGTGAATATGTAGTTTTTACTTTTGCTTCAGAGCCAGTAGGAGTGCAATGGTCTAAAAGTTCCAGCTTAAGAAAACATGAGGAAAATTACTTTGAAGATTCAAAGACATGTGAAATAATTCAATGGTATTTGGTTAAGGATTATAATTTCAAGAAAGCTGAGAAAATATATAAAACTCTAACTGACGGAGCAAGATTTCAATTTGATATCGAAAAAAGAGATGGGAAGGATATACTTGTGGTAAAGAATGGCTCAGGTGCCAAAATCAACATTTCCCAAGTTCCAGGGGGTGTATTGGCGGCGAAACGCATATCTTTGCACCTGTCATACAAACCATTCCGAACCATCCTTCTGGATGAGCCAGATCGGGGGATGCATCCCCAAATGATACAGAAGTTACGCTTAATCCTGCTGGCAGAAAAGGGAAAAACTATTATTATAATATCACACAATCCTGCTATTGTTTCACCTGAGTTGATTCTAGGGACATTCAAGTTCTGCAAGATGAGCAAAAAAAAACCACAAAATAGTGACACTAATAATTCGTTTGAGATTGTAAATATTGGAAATGTGTTAAAGCAAATAGGAGAATCAGTACCTCAAATTGCCAGCGAGAGCTATGCCAGTGTGCTTTTTGCTAAAATAGTCCTTTTTGTTGAAGGAGAGTCTGACTTGATCTTTAGTAAGGCAATGTTCTCATATATTTTGAATCCCGAAACACAAGACTCCACAGAGAATATTTTTCATCTTGTATCAGAGCTACACAAAGACATGAATGGTGTACCCCTTAAACCAAAAATATTGGAAAAGTTGAAGAATTTACTGAATATTCTTCATATAGTGAAACTGAATGGTCAAGGTGACAAGCATAAGTGGCATTTGTTATGTGATGCTGTCAATACACCTCATCTAATTCTCTTGGATGCTGATGCAGTTGTAGAAACTGAAAGAGCAGACATGGGAAGTGGAGACATGGCACATGTATGTGCTGCTAAAATTCATAAGAAAGTAGCTGGATTGCTTAAGGAAAATGGAATTGAAGAAATGTTTGCTGAAAAGATTGCTGATTTTTTAAGGAAGAAGTTCTTGCAAGAGAAACCATCAATAAAAGAATGTGACACATTTTTAGACCTGGAAGAAAGCAGAGATTCAATTGTCAGCACTGCAAAAGGTGTCAATTTTAAAGAGGAAATAGTTGACATGGAATTACTATTCGGAGGAATAGATTCCAAATTCTATGGTAAAATATATGCAAATAATGTACAGAGCTTGAAAATACAAGAACCTGTGGATTTCAACTGGAAGCCAGTGTCAAAGATTGGGAAATCCAGTATTGTTCCAGAAGAAGGGAAGATTGCCTTTGAGGATTCTTTTGATATGGTATATTTGTTTGGAAGGATGGTAGCTTGGAGGATGCGATTTTGGATGTGATTTTGACATCAGAAGCAGGAAATACACAAACAAGAACTGACCAAATTTTCAGGAAGTTCTTAGCATTGGTCTCACTGAAAATGGATTTACCACTGGAAAGTTTCCATAAAAAACATTAAAAAAAAACTGTATTTAGCAAGGGGATTCAAGCATGCTGAAGACTTACAGAGCAGCATTGATCTAGTTTTTACATTTTGCGAAAAGGATTCCGACATTATTCATTTTTTGCATTTCTTTACTATGTACTCAATGAAATAATTTGTATAATACCAGGGCTGAGCAAATTTTTTTTTTAACCACTAGTCCAGGACAAGTGGTTTCAGAAAATTCACTAGTCCCACCTTACTCTTCACTAGTCCCACCTTACTTTTCACTAGTCCCACCTTACTTTTCACTGGTACCAAAATGGTAATCACTTGCCGAGATTTGATGAGATGTATGTACTTAATCCATAGAAAAAACAAACGAAATAATATACAACATAATTATTTCTTTGGCTTCTTCAGATTCATGTATATATGTTTTAGCTGATGGATTTGAAAAAATGTCCATGTATATGTCTGCCACCTGCACCAGCACTAAGCCAGCAGTTGATAGCTGTGTCTGGGTTGAAGTCCTCAAGCTCTGGTCCATTTGCAGAAATGTTCATTAGCATTTGAAAACTCTTTTGGTTTAAGGAATTCCTTAAAGAAGTCTTGATTAAGTTCATTGAACTAAATCCTCGTTCACACTCAGCAGTGGATGGGCTTATAACAAACATGATTTCTAATAGTTTGCATAATTGACTGAGACTAGGTGGAGTATTCACTAAGAGTGTTCCAAGAATTCTCTGTCTTTTAGTAGTGTCATATTTGACATTTTTTGCCATCACAGATTGTTGCTTATGTCTCTTTGGAGAAATAGCTACCGCACACTCAGTATTAGTCTTACGTTTTATCCCTCCACTTTCAAACAAACTTTCCTTCTCCGAATCGCCGTTATTACCTTCCTTGCGAAAATAATTTAGCAAACTCATTTTATCCATAGAGTAACTATCAGCTTGCTTGACAACTACTTCTAAAGTGATCATAACATACATTTTCTCTTTTAAATACGAACAGAGACAGCTCATTAATTAGCGTAATTGTTTCGCTTCAAACGCAATATCGCACGTGGAAGTTAATCATCTGTATAATAAATTCAAAATTAAAGAATCATTACTGTCATTTAATCAGTTCATAAAAGAAACCAACACTGATGTCGGTTAAGTACCTTTCATTAATTTAATTACAGTGTACACTGACTCGCTGGATTAAAATCAGTGAGCCGCTCATGATAATCTGGCTTGAGTAAACTCAATGCAACAAAGCCGCTTAAAACACTACTAATTGATCATACTGGCTTTATTTTGTTTGACGTGTTTTGATTTGCCGATAATTTGGTCGCTTAGCCAAATATGCAGTCAGGCGGCAACAGGATGTAAATGTATACACGAAGAGGGGTAGAATCAAGTATTCAGTACGCCCGGAGGGCATGATTGGCCAAATAAAGGTAGATATAGTGATTAAAGCACCAAAATAAGGACTAGCCCGACTTTTTTTAAAAAGCACTTGTCCCAGACTAGCGACTTGGAAAATTTTACTTGCCCGACTTCAAAAATTACTAGTCCGGGACGTCGGGCAATGGGATTTGCTCAGCCCTGAATTCTGAAATAAAAGTTTGATTGCAGTGAATGTCGGGAGATATCACTGGAACTATATACAGATGTAAACAGCTTCCAATTTCATTTGAGTTTTTACATTTAATCAAATCAGGCCTCTGCTGTGGGCTAAAATCTCCTATCCCAAAGTAGTAAATGCTCATGGTGAGAATCTTTGTACATAGTCATTTTGACCAATGCACAGTTAAATCCCTATATATAATTATATCCTGATCTTTCTCTGTTGGAGTAGCCAGGCAGGCTTTAAATAAGCCAACTTTTGGCTAAGGATCCCTATTGCCATACTTAGTGTGGCTAGTTCACAAAAAATGCATACTTAGCCAAATTTGACTATTTACTACAAAGTTTCTCTTCATACCCATTAGTTTTAGCTCCTAGACAGATACCAACATTTGGCTAAATGTATGCTTAGCCAAAATTTGGCTACTGCTTAAATTTCTATCTTCATCGGCTACTTGTATGGCTCTTAGGCAGAAACCAAATTTTGGTTAAATGTATGCTTAGGGCTATTCCAGGAAAAAGCACATGGGGGTAGGGCAGGAACACCAATCTTTTGTGAGGGGTACCACCACCAAAACTTTAATTATTCTTAAGGTACCACCAAAAAAACTAAAATTTTCATTATACCCCCTACCGCCATAACAGAAATTAAAATAAGGAAATGGTGTTTTATAACAAAAATTAAAAATATAAGTTTATATATGAAAATAATGGATAACTATTGGAGCAAGATGGACATGCAAAATGTGACAAAGGTATTTTTTGCAATGTAGATTTAAGTTCTTTTTTTCACTCACACAACTGTAGCAATAAATGTGTTTTTATGTTGCTGATAAGCTGTTCAACCACAATCACAAGAAAGAAGATAATTTGTTTTTTTATTGGTTTTTACATTCTGTTTACACATACAAGGTCATATAGTGTACAGTAACCTCTGAAGGTAGTGATGCAAGAATCTTGGAACAATGAGCTGGTGGTGATCAAACCTACATCCCAGAGATGTATGTCATACAACAGAACCAATTAGCTCTTCAGCCACATGGGTACCAGTATGCCTGTAAGCAAGAATGAAGAGTACAGATTTGGGTGTTATGCATAGAATAATTTGCCCCAAAGTCAGACAGGTTCTCTTTTCAAATAGTGATAGTACACTGTACTAGGAATCACCTGAAATTTAATGTAAGTCACTTTTTGTAAACAATTGATAACTGATCACTGTTGGTAAGCCAGGCATTGCAAAATGCATGTCTAATACACAACTATTTCATAATACAATTTTGATCATTTTTCAAGTGTTCTCGTGTTTCATTTAATAACTTTAATGTTACTGTTTTCTTTACTAATACCTCTTGTTTCAAATTATTTGGCTCGAGTTTATAGTGCATCACTAACTGGCGAGTCCATGGCACGCCATATGGGCCTCTCATTTTCAGGATGAAAACACCCAATGGATGATACACTTCTTTAACCAGCTGTGAAATTTAGATTGTATGGAAAATTAAATCAAGGCTTTAAAGTAATACATATAGTTCAAATTTAAAACAATAGTTTAGAAACTTTGGATTTATTTTTTTTTTTGTAAATTGGACATCTTTAGTTCCAACCATGCCTCTGGGTGTGTCTTAGCCAACTCCCTGCCCCCAACAAACCAAGACTATATCAATTTTTTTATATTTCAAACAAGTAAAATAGGAACACAAGTTAACTCGATCTTTTTGGACCATTAGTCTAATAATATGTGTGTATACAGTTTCATAGAGATATCTTGGAATTTTGCACTGTAAATGAAAGTATGAACAATGGATGGATAAACAGACAAACAGAATGTATTTTTTTTTTTAAATATTAAAACTTAAGAATTCTAAATAGCAAAAGATACATCTACAGCACTTTTCTAATACATTTACCAAATTTCACTGACAATCTTAATGGTTTTGGGGTTTCACTCTGGCGACAAATGTGTGAATTATGGATGGATGGACGAACAGACAAAATGGATGAAAATGTTAAAAATATTGAAACTGAAGAGTTGTGAATAGCAAAAGGCACACCTATGCCACTAATCTAATATGTATACTAAATTTCATAGAGATGTCTTAAGAGGTTTTGGAGTTTTGCCTAGGAAATGAAAGTGGGTAGACAAACATAAAAACATTAAAAATATGGAACTTGAACTGTGAATAACAAAAGGCAGGTCTGGAGCACTAGTCTAATGTGTACCATGTGTCATAGCAATATCTTGAACGGTTTGGAGTTATGCTCCGGAAAAAAGTGTGACAGAGACGGATGGAGGGAACCCATTTCTGTATTCATTGGGCAGGGGATAATAAAAAGATCTAGCTTGATCTAGAATCAGGAAGTTTACTAATAAAGCAGAATATAAAAATCTAAATGATTTCTGGGACATCAGCCTCTACTGACCACTTCTCCATATTCATTTAGCATGGGAATTGAACATAAATGTAGCAAGAGTTATTTCCCTTTACTGGTGTAGCAGTCTCACTAAACACCCTAAGACACTCCAAGACTCTCCAACAACACCCCAAGACTTTGCATACTCGCACCAAAACTCGCAAAAACACTTAAAGGAGCAAAAGAATATAAAAAACGCAAATTTTGACAGAAAAGTTATGAATACATGACCAGTGATTGTTACAAACTCCACAGCAGTGATTTCCCTTGATTTTACTTAGATGTCAAGGACAATCACTGTGTATTTCCCTTGATTTTACTTGTATGTCAAGGAAAATCGCTGTGTGTAGATTACTTGATGTATCTGATACACTTTATCTAAACTGTTTCAATATACAGATCATTTAATACTTGGTACCGCCACATAGATAATAAGGTCCATTTAACATCAGATGTATTTATCGACTCTTATTTAAGAACCTACACCTTAGTCGGGTATTTTACTTGGACCAAAGAAAATCAATATATTAAGAAAATTATTATTTTTTTAACATAAATTCGTACGGTAAATGATCTTTCTTACCCTACATCCACCACCATTCCATTCAGCTGTGGTACCTACCCTACTGTGCATATATACTTATCAGAATACTGTCGAATCAAGGAATATAAATATCTTCTCAGCTGTAATCCTAAGAAAGTGAATGGGTAATCAAAATGATAATACCACATGGCCATTAAATATCCATATTTTAAATGTAAATGTTGAACTCTGAAGGTTCAGTATTTTCAAGTAGCACTTTGTTATATTATGCCATATAATGATGTGACAACAAAAACTAGTGCACATTTACTACTTGGTATACTGGACTCGTGTGTGTCCTGTATCTTTGAAAGTGATCTCTTACTTGGTTTAGAACTTGGGTGAGCTGATAATATTTGAAACGGAAACTTTCTATATTTGGTTTGGTTTGTTCCTTCACAGAAATATAGTACAGCTAAAATGTATAATCTATTCAACCAGCTGCCTGTCATTACTGTATATGCAAAAATTTGTTTTTGTGGGTTTTGATCGCATTTTTAATGCATTATTAGCCATATCATGACAAGAAAATAGAGCTAAGTGTCTTTCCCAAGGACACGCTGAGGCAGCTGGCCTAGATGGGTATCGAACCTGTGACCCTTGGATTATGAGTCTGATGCTCTACCATGGCTCTCATTTTGTACAATGAGAATGTATAAGGTGGAAATGGATGAAATGTAAAACCTCAAATATATGTATATAAAAACACAACATTTTTTCACTGGAACTTGGAATGGTAAGTTAATCCCTTGCAATTGATATGATGTCTGGTATTTGAATATTTCATAAAAAGGGATAGGAGGTGCTTATTGGGGTGAGAGTATTTAAGTCAGATAGAGTATATAGGAAGCATATTATCAAGTATATCAACAGAAGATGCAGCATTATAATTCCTTTTATTTAAAAAATGTACATTTACAAAGCACTTTCTTTTTTCATACTATCTTGCCTGCTTCTGGGACTATTTTGGAGGTCAGACCGTGAACACGAATTATTAGGCAGCATACTTTTATTCTGATAATGTTTAAACATCTCAACAGCAAGACTTACCTAAATACAGACACATCAGTTATGGTTTAGATGACTACAGCACCCTGCATTTGTTCACAAACCTGTTTACTATACCTGTCAAATGAAAGCTTTCAAATCTAACAGTAAAGGCTAACAAAATGATTATTTTGTTCCAAGTTCAAATGTACATTTTCATAATTATAATGTAAAATTGTACTTCTAAATGACAATATTATTGTAACATATCTAAGGCTTTTATTAAGCTTAGGTACCGTATTTAGCTGTGTATAACGCGTAGATTTTTCACCTAATTTTAGTATCTTAAGTCGGGCGTGCGCGTTTTATACAAGAACTAAAAAAAGATTTTTTCCAGGTCGATCTTTCGAGAGTGATTACGACGAAGAGGAATTTGAGGGATTTGATCCAATAGATTGAACTCCATCAACTAGACGAACCTTTAAAGGGCCCTTTTAAGGGCCAACCATAAAATCGGAAAGATACAATTTCAATATTGCCACTTTTTCATTCTCTATCCAAAATGACCGACTGTTTTGCACTATGAAAACGGAGCGAAATACCGGTAGTCATGATTTTAAAATGTATTATATCACATGCGCGTTATATGGCAGAACTACGTTTTTTCCACTCATTTTGGGTCAAAAATTGGGGTGCGCGTTATACACACCAAAATATGGTATGTTTCATTTATTACCAGCATCAACAGTTCTATTTCAAAGATTACATGTAACTAATTAGCTGAGGTCCATCTTCAGTGATTTAAAGGCACCTGGTAAAATGTTTGAATGTCTACACCCTCAAAAAAACACATTTATCTATTATAATTATAAACTAATTGATGTGACTACAAAGAGATGTTGTTTTACCCATCAAGAACATAATTGCCATGCACATAGGGTATCCAATTCTGTAAGTTATCAATAATGCATGGATGACCTAACCTGCTCATAATTTTCATTCCTCACTTTATCCTTTTATGTATCTTGTAATTGGCTTTTATTTGTTCCCTCACCATTTATGTGACAGATATTTGATTGTCATCTACCTCTAATTCAAACTTTGTGATCAAATAGGTTTCAATAATTCTCTGACCATCTTTCATATTTATTCTTTTTTCAAAACCATCTGTTGTTTGAAACCTAATATTTCCATTTTCAAGTTTTCCACAATGGCTTTTTGTAGTAAGTCATTTCTTCTCCAATAATCCCATGTAGACTGTACCAGCATTGTATTCCACCAGCCCAACATTCTGTGGAGAGATTTCCTAAAAAAGAATCAAATTTGACAAAGCTTTTTTCTTTTCAGTAGAGACTGGCAAATAAATTACTGATTAATCAATTAACCTTTTGTACAAACATCTTATTATACCTTTTGGATTAACTCTTACTATAATAAGAGATAAATCTGTTTAAAAACAAGAAAGCCTGTCGAGCTTTATGTCCAAACTTCTTTGATTGGTACCTGAAATAAAAATTGGTGAGTACATGCTTGGACTTGTCATCAGCTGTTGATAGTGAAGTATATATTAAAGATCCATATCACACCATCAATATTCTGGTTTTGTCGTACCCTAGGCTCTAAATAATCTCTTTTTATTATTGGTCTGGGGTATATATTTAAACCTGTTTTAACTGTGGCTGCCATGGAGCATGACAACAAACCATGCTTTATTAGACCAGAACCATATAACTGTGGAAATGTTAAAATGGTCGGTCCCTTATATGATATAACCATCAATTTTGCCTGCTGTTGAATTCTTGTAGTTAAACAGATATTGATTTATTTCTGGAATTTCTAAAATGTTTAAGGTATATGTATAATTTGTCATTTTTATTAACATTATTATTTGATATATTAACATTATTATATTATATATTATATGTATAAAAAATAAAAAATGAAGGCACATACCAGTAGTTTCAGCAGACACATTGGTAATTCTGTAATTTTTGAATTTTTTTTTTTGTGCACTGGCATAATGAAATCTGTATAAAGCAGACTAACCACACAAATTTTCCCATATGATCAAAGTCTTTTATTTGAGGGCTGAATCCAAAAAATAGTTTTAAATGTTGCATATGAGAAGATATCCTTTGCATGGAAAAATGCATGTTAAAACGGGTATGAAATCAAATCATGCCTCAAAGTCATATTTTTTTGACAAGTTCTGTGTATATTCAAGTATATGGACAAGAAACTGCTTCTCAGCAATAAAGCATACACAAATAATCACATACACGTTAATGAATTTATCACTGATTTAATTAACCCACTTGCAGGTTGCATTACTTTTAACGAGTAGTTTTGTCTGCTACACTCTTTTGAGATTACCATTGCATGAGAGATCTTTATATTATATAATTTGCTTGTACACTGACCCAAAAATTGCAAAGTCAACTATCCATATACATACTGGTTAAAGCTAGTTTTCTGGAATATATACTTATGTACCTGCAATAGTTTTCTGGAATATATATTTATGTACCTTCAACAACCAATACCTCTTGGCTATTAGTCTGATTCACAACTAATAAAAACTTATAAGTATCAAAGAACAAGATTGAAACATTTGTATTCTGCATCATAATGAAATAAACTTAACAGTGAAGAAGATCTGCAATCTTAATTGCACAGCACATTTTCTTCAGGAACAAGAAGTTCCTGTTGGGGAGCAAGAAAGGAATAATTGTCGTTTAGGTTTAGAGGAAAACAAAACTATACTCGCAAAAGTCTGGATTTGAAGATACTTGTATGTCTTTCTTATAGATCTAGATATAAACTACAAATTTGGAGCAGCTGAGCAATATGGATTTAGTGATGATCAAACTTTTATAAAGGTAATTAGCAAAAGCAGTTTTAAAGTTTATTTTTTGTACATATACATCAATAATCATTTTGTTTTAAATATTTGGACTGACACATATCCCTTACTTAGAAATAATGAGACATTTAATGATTTAGGTACTGTTTGCTTGATTATATGAACAGGCTGCATATTCCTCTTCAAGGGTTGCAAATTTGGCATGTTTCTAAACTGTCAAATTAAATATTTTTCAGTTCTTCAACAATAACATTTTTATTTGTAATTCGAAAAAAGTGCCAATAACAAAAAAATGATATATATATCATCATTTAAAACAGACAACATCATTCAAAGAAAATACATCTCTCTCTCTCTTATTCTTTGACGCTGTTATGAATTTTTATTAATTATTGGGAACAATTAGGTTGAGAATTTTCTTGTATAGTGCACACAATCGGTATGTTATTTTCCCCACCATGGGTGTACAAATATATATGATGATTATATTTGTACATCCATGGCTGAATATCCATATAATTACTCACTTCCAGGTAATAAAATATGTTGTTAAATTTTTGTTACTGGTAAATGCTGATATCATTTGCTTTCATGGATACATGTGTGACTTTGTTTCTTTTTAACTGCACCTGGAATAAGCACGCAAGCACCAAAATTTACATTCGGCATTAGTTGGGACAAGAGTAGGTTAATTGTTTCAAATCATCAAAGTACCAGAAAAACTTTCATACAGTGCACTTTGTAAGTGTATAATCATTGCAAAGCCCAAAACTTTTTTGACATATGGGAAGATAGGTTGATTTCTATCTAGATTTCAATGTCACAATTAATAAAGTAAAGTACATAAACAGTCCTTTTAAGAAGAGACATATATGTGCTATAGATGTTTCTCCTTTTAGGTATAAGATTACATAAATAGGATCATAATACATGTATTATTGTTTTTGGTCTTGCCTACAAAGCAAAGTGAAACATAGATATTGCTTTTCTTTCAGCAGTTTTGTAAATCTCAAGATTCTGTGTTATCTTTCTATTTTTGTAAATTCTATAAGTCACAAATAGAGCATAACATCATGGCCATGTTTTTAAAGTTTCATCAAGCAAAGTGGACAATACGGAGACAAAAATATAAATTTCTGGATTAGTTAAAATATCAAGTTAAAATAATATATTATATGAATTACCGTATTGCGATTATTCTACAATATGTTATGACTTTCCTTCAATGCTAACTTATATGATGACCATTATACTTTATTCTCAGTGATATTTCCTGCAATATATTTTTTTTAAAATTTCTATTACTTTGAATTCACACTGAATGTGAGTGCCTTATTCCGAGTTCATTGTAACCCCATATACCGAGATAAATAAACTGGTGAGCTGTGATATCTGCAGGACTTGTGGTACATGTACTAATGATATGTAAAAATGGGTACCACTCTAGCAATGGGTGAACATAAACTAGAGTATATATTTGTTTGGCTGGCCAGGATTGGTTGATAATGAAATTAAAATTTTAGTGAGAAGAATATTTTGAGAGTTTATCCGAGTTGTAACTGAAAAAAATAGACACCGTGTTTTACTGATGGAATTTCAGTCCTTTCACAGACTTGAATTTGGAAACTCATTACTGAAATTAGCATCTGACTCTTTGGTGCAGAATTGAAAACACATGTTTCAAACACATGTAGATCCAGAAAATGATGCAGTTCCTATGGTTTTCTCTACACAGAAGCTTGCATCAAGGATATGTCTATACTGATAAATATAGATTTGATCATGTGCATTCAGAAATCTCAAGTTATTGAAATATTAATATCATGATGTACCCTTAGGATTACTATGGGAGCTGAATTAAAACTGAGTGCTGCAAAGTTTTCTCTGAATGTTCACTACATACAGTGCAGTGTTAACATAAATGTTAGCAAAACATTAGTGCATTTTGATATTATAAAATCATTTGCTGAAACATTTCTTGTGAGTATTATATGACTTGTATTTTTACTATTTTATATCCTTCTGAAAACAAGCAAAATAAGTATGGAATGACAGTTCCAAGAAAATCGATTAATTCATGTAAGTAAACAAGTGTCCTTTTAGAATTATGTAGGTTTGCTTTTTGTTAATTATAAATGATATTGTATTTTTCCAGTGCTATCACAAAATGTTAAGATACTTTGTTCTTTCCTCCGTATTTGAGTTGGCAACTTAAAAGATGAATAAACACAAAGGTACCCATGAGTGCATGTGTAGACAATGTGCACAAAACATTGAACTGAAGAAGTGCTACCCTGTTCTTTCTTATAAACAAGAAATCTTTTAGTATTTTTAGTATTTAGTATAATCACAGAGGCTATTCCTATTAGAAGGGCCAATCATATATTGGTAAATTACAAATTTTCATTTACAGACCACAGTGTTGAAAATTGTGAACTCTCTAGTAAAAGGTATGGGCGACCAGGTAAAAAGGTCAAATTAAGTCTTCTAACTTTTGATGTTACTGATAAATCATCATCACCAAAGAAGTGTAAGTTCTATGATGCAGTACAGAGTACATACAGAAGTGGTGATGAAACTGAAACTGCAAGTGAAACGGAGTATGATCCAACTTATTACGACACACCTGAACCAAGTTCTGCAGTTTGTGACAGGCCTGACCCTGGTGCAGTAAAGCTTTGATCAAGGCTTCAATGCACCTGACTCCAGCTCCCTGTCTTCAGTAACTAAGAATTTATCATTTGAAACTGAGGATTCAGTGACTTCAGATTTTTTAAATACAGATATAAAAAGTGTTGAGATAGAAAGAGTTGTAGAAAAATCTTTGTGAGTTTACTTTGTAGTATTTGCAAAGGCATATCAACTTTGCCCATCATTACTTCATGTGCACACGTTTTGTAAGCCATGTATCTGAGCTTGGTTGGAAACAGTAAATGTATGTCCGGTCTGTAGGGCTGTTACTAGTACAGATGAAACATATTCTTGAAGGTCAGCTTTCATTATTATGACACACCTCATGTGACATAGTGGCAATGGGTGCTGTGAAGTTTTGAATATCAATTCCCATACTGACCATGAGAACACATGTATATTTGGCAAGTATCCTGCAAAACCCCTTACTCCAGCTGGTGTTTTACAAAGAGGTAGCCATCAAGAGAAAACACCAATTTATGACTGTAACAGAAAATATTTAAAACAAAAGAGACTTAAGCCAGCAATACATTTTATTAATGATTTTTGCAAGTCAAAAAATGAAGACAAAGATTTGCTCTAATTTTATGTTGCGTTAACATTTACTTGACAATATTGATAGCAGAATGTATGATGTCAAGACAGCCTGGCATGGTCATACAACAAAATTAACACCTCATAAGTGTCTTAGCTTTGCACATTGATACACTGCAAAGTAAAGCACAATATAAAGCTCAGCATAACTTTCTTCAAAGCAATATAAATAATCCACTACAAGCCCCTGGTGATTTTAGTGCTGTTGAAGTAAGCTATATGACACCATCTGTCAGGTATTCACTAGAGGTGCCTGAATTTTTAGAAAATTATTATCATACTCCTGCAAAAGCATTTAGATATGCTGAATATTATGTCATTCATTTTTGTCCTATGAACCACTAAATAATTTATCAGATTTTATTTTAAATGTACCAGAGATTGCCACTCCTAATGCAAAGGGTGTGAGATGGAGATATCCAGATGCAGTGACAAAGACCTTTCAAGAGCCTGAACTGCATATTATAACTGGTCAGCAAGCCCACAACATGGATCCATCTGATCCAAGTCTCACTTTAATTACCAGTATTAAAGACGGTGCAGATGGTCTTGGTGATGTGTCCATTCATAAGGAAATTTCAGAGATTTTTGCCAGACAATGCATTTAGAGGTTTTACTACCAAGTAATGATAAAATTGCTGTTTTTCAAGAAGAAAAACCAGACTCTTTTAAGACAAATAGACCACTGCTACAGGCAATTTGTGATGAAAATAGTCCAGCATTGTCCTGCCTGTGCTTATTGCCAATAGAAGCAGAACGAACTTTCATGAAGGATAAGATAAAGAGAGTCCACACAGAAAATGATTGGCAGCAGCATTGTCTGAAGTCTTACAATAGTATGATTGATGCAAAATTAGATAGGGCTGACAGTGGGCTTGCATGCAATGGTTCAAGGTATATGTGTTCATAATATGAGACCACAAGAGAAATTTCAAAATCTGCTCTTGGTACATTCAATATCACTAGAGCATATTAGGAAACAAAAACTATTGCTGAAAATACATAAAGGTAAATCCAGACAATTTGTCACTGGCTGCAATTGACAGAATAGCTAAGGGTGTCAAATCAGATCAGTGCCACTGCTTCATGCTGAAGCAGCAGAAAAGGGCATTTATGCAACTCATGCAGACATTAATTGTGGGTCATTTTTGAGTAAAAATAATTATGAAAAATTGCTGTAGTAACACAGTGGGAAATTACATATGATATAAAAGTATTGCGAAAAATGCTGAAGCAAATTTTGATAAGAACTTGAAGAAAACCGGGGGGACGGGGGCCATTCATCCTCAACTAATGCTACCTGGCAATTATGCTCACATTCTTTTTGATGACAAAAATGAAACATAAATTTTGTGTCTTATTCCAAATTAAGAGAGAGAGAGTGAAGAAAGTGTTTTTAAGGAAAATGTACAAGACAAAAGGTACAAAATCTGAGGACCCTGAACAGTCCAGTACAAACAAACTGCTGTGGAAATGGGACATGAATTGTTTACAGATTTTGAGTATGTGTCCTGGCCAAATTATTTACATGAAGTCATTTAGCATATTCAGGAGATAATTCAGAGACCTGATGGACAAGGTACTGTTGGTGGATTGAATGGAGAGGGGAATGAGGGGAGCAATAAACTATTCAAACATTTTAGAAAATAGTTTAGCCAGAAATGGTTGTACGAAAGGCGGTCTTGGGGATGTTTTGTGGGTGCAACTGGCTTTATAGTAGCCCAAAATTAACTGACTTGTCAAGTGTCATGCTCAAGCAAAAATGCTGCAGCATATGATTTTTGGCCAAGACTGATGAAAGTGCTTGAACAAAGAAGAATGAACACTGAGTCACATGTACTCAAACATTAACATATGCAAAACATTAACATATGCATACATACATGTACCTGTCAATGTATATTGTCTTATATGACAAACATGCCTTGTAAGTTACACAATGACTTGTGAAATGTGCTTGTACTGTCTGCAAAATTGGTTACTGATGGCTGTTTGAAGAGTTTGATCATTAAAAAATGGTTATACACTACTTCTTTCTTTTTGACCACAGACTGCAGAAATCACAGATCACATGGACTTGGCTTAAGGGCTTTGATTGTATAAACAAAGATGTTTTCAGTAACACCACCAACAACCAAGAGGCAGTCATCAGAGTGTACAATTGATGTGTTGCCTGCAGTTGAATATTGTGTATCTGCTTCCACAATTTTGTATGATCTGTTCCCAAAATCAAAAATTCCACAATTTTACTGCTTGTGAGTGGTACCAATCCTCCAGTTACATTTGGCTTTGACATAATTAGTACAGAGCAGTAATTGGAAATATAGAACGGCATGTCCCCGTCAAAAGTTATTTTGCTAAGTGTAAATTTATTTTCCTCAAGATTTTCTTTTTTTAAAATATAAAATCTCATTGACAGGTAATCTTTCTGATGTGGCATGGTCTTTATTGTGATACCACCCACAAATACAACACTTGGACTCCCAGATAATTCCATAAAACATCCTGAATAAGATGCCCTGGTCTGTAAAATTGGGTAAATTATCAAGTTTTTTCCACATCAGTTGGACTGTTTCCAACACATAAAATCATCCATCAGTACCAACTTGAGAAAAGGGAGCAGCTAAACCACCAGAATGACTGAGGTCCATAGAGAGACCAGCATGCATCAACATCTTTGATGAACTTAATTTTGTGAGGGTGTGACCTGCTCTTCCATTTGGGACTGTCCCATTATGCAAGTGTTTACTTATGCCACTTTCTTTCACAGTAATATTCCATTTACTACAGATCTTTTCTAATATTGTACAGATCATTTTCTGTCTGTATTCTCTGAGTATTTAAGACCACCCCACACATAAATATTTTTATCAAGGCAACAGGCAGCAGCTGACTGTAAATATGGAAACTGAGCACCAGTCATTTTACATTTACATATTTCTGCAATTGAAACATCACTTTCACCAAATAATAATAATAAGGAATACTTTATTCAGTAATATAGGCCACCGGCCCAAATTACATACATACATATTAAACAATTTTCAATTGCTGTATCAGCCAGTAATACAAGATCATTTGCATTAAGCAGAAGAAAAAGCTTCAGTACATTTTCTATGTCAATACAGTTATCATCAGAAAGTGTACTTTGCAGGTCATTTAGAAAAAGTGAGGAAATCAGTGGTGACAATATGCAGCCCTGTATAACGTCTATTGGACACTGAAAGATATCACTTAATCCACTCAAGGTTCTTGCACAAGTTCCGATGTCTGCATATATTGCTTGCACTATTTTCAGCATCTTTGTACTAAAGTTACACACATTAAGCTTATACCATAGAGCTTTCCTATCAATTCTATCAAAGACCTTTTCAAAGTCTATAAATGCACAATAAAATCTGCCCTTTTTCTTCCTCAAATATTTCCAAATAAGTGTATTCAGAACATATATGTTATCCACAGTACTGTAACCTCTTCTAAATCACGCTTGTTCTTCACCAAGTATATGGTTTTCTTCTACCCATTGTGTGAGCCTTTTATTGAGAATATTAGAAAAAACTTTACTCAAAAATGGTAACAGACTTATTCCTCTGTAATTATTCGGGTCATTCTGGTTACCCATTTTAAGAAGTGGAACAATTGTAGTGTAAGGGTGCAAATTTCTGTCGATGAATTTCTGTAGAGCACATTTAGTTTGGCAGATAACAATTAATTAGATTTATGAGGAAAGATACCGTATTAAATCACTAGACTGCGATGGTTTTAATGTCCCTGTTTGGGGCGAGATTGATTCTTAATTAAGCATTCATTGTATAACGGTCAGACAGATTGAAAGGGCAAAGTTAAGTTGGGGTCTAGGTATCAAAAATGTCAAAGTTGAGAGGGTGCAGAGACTATTTGTAAAACCAGTTGAAGTAGCGTAATCTTTAGAAATTTTCCAGAATCAGTTATTTAAATAGCGCGCGAAATTATAGGGCTACGCTAACTAAGATGGGCGTATATTTATAAAAGGCGGTAGATATGTTTTATCTTATTGGCTATGCTAAATAAGGGGTGTGTTTCCCAGACGAAATTTCATGTTTTAAATATTCCACATCGCAATATTTATCAGTCCAAGTTCCTGCGAGAGGGTTGAAAAATCTTGACGCCGAGCAGAATAAGACGAAATTCTCTCGTATAAACAATTGTTCAAGGGACAGGTGTCTGTAAGTTGAGGGACACGATTCTGGCGGTAGAAGCAAGCGAGTCTTGAGAGCACAAGGGGAAATAGCTCCACCTACCTATCCAAATATCCACCAACCTACCTACCTACAAAGACAACCATCGATGCACATATAAGTATCAATGTAGAAGGTAGAGAGAAGAGGCATCCCACATAAAGTTTGAGGACCGAAAGAGGCTGGATAAGAGAGAGAGAGAGAAGCAAAAAGGGGAGAACATCAACCTTGACCTGACAGCAATGTTGAATTTGGAGTGACCAGCAATAACAAGGTTATGCAGGCATGCTGGGCAATTTATTCGATTGTTCACTTGATTCCATGATGAACTAAGTCTATCGTTTTAAACAGATTGGCTAATTACTAATTATATTTGTGTTGAAATTCGGTAAATGATTTCAAAAAGAAGTGTATCTTTCTAATGTTATGTATTATTTCAATTTGTTTTATGTAATTGATTAAATTGTTATGTTTCATGTATGGGGGCTTGTGTTATTCTGTTCTATATATCTGCTCAGATCTCTATTTATCCCATCTATAAAATTTCATATTTTATTTCATTATTTACTCGATCCGGGCAATAACACCGAGGTCAATCATGCTCTAGATAATGATAACCAACCAAATCGTACACCTGTTACAAGAGGTGCATAACATGTTACACCAGTCTTTTGGAAAGTATGAGGCATTAAACATTGCATTAAACAAATATGTGATAATGGTACAATGTAATTTTCAGAGGCTTTTAAAATTTCACAACTTATACCATCACATCCTGGAGCTTTCCCTGATTTCATATCATTTATTGCTTTCCTTACTACATCTTCAGTATTATATGTATCAAGATCATCACATGTTGTATTATTCAAAGAGTATGGTGTATCAAATGAATCTTGGCTAGGAGGATTAAATACACCCTGAAAATGCTTAAACCATCTTAGCTTGGAAACCGGTTGTTGGCCATGCCATGATCTTGATCTAAGTAAATTCCAAAATGCTATAGAATCTCTATTTTTAAGAGCAGAGACTAGCCTATTTTGTAATCTAATTTCATATTGTCCTCTCTTTTCTGTGGTTAACTTCCTGTAACTTTTTTTAAGGCAGTGATAAGTTTCCAAGTTTTGAGCAGATCTATTAAACCTAAAGCTTCTTAGGGTTTTCACTGTCATTCTGTTAGCATTTTCACATTCCTTATCAAACCACTCCTGTTTTTGTACTGACACCGACCCTTGAAATGGGGACTTCTTGGTCACTTTTTTCATACCAGATCTATCTGCAGCTGATTGGATGATTTGTACTAAAGAGTCTATTGCTCTATCAAAGCTACTATTCTCAATCATTTCAAAATATTGATCATAAGGGAAAAATAAAAATAGGTAATGTAAGCATAAAGAAAACTGGGTTTCATACTCACATGACCACGTACATTTGTATTGATCTGACTATCATCCTCCTTACTTTCTTCCTCTGAGCTACATTTGACATTAAGATTTAGAGTAAGATGCAATGACATATGTATTGATTCTAACCTCTCTATGACATCAAATTCTTTGATTACCTCGAGCAGTTGACTGTCTGCCAGAAAATAATCAATGCAATTAGCTGAATCATTACAATATGAAGTATTTGATCCAATGTTTTTGTCCACTCCAGACCTTCCATTAACTATTCTAAGTCCAATGGATTTACAAAGTTCTAAAAGAGCATACCCATGATGATTGGGTTTCCTTGTATCCATATTTGATCTACTTGTGGGTACATTGTCAGCAAACATAATCAATATTATCAAGTAACTGGAAAGTTTTATCAAAATCTAGGTAGTCATTTTCCTGTGCTGTATAAGTATTGAAATCACCTCCCAACAAGAAATGAGCATCCGATTCCAAGGATTTAAAATGTGCAATATAATTTTCAATTATAGATAAAGTTTATTCATCCAAGTGCACAGATGAATTTTCAGGTGTATAGCGTATTAAACCTAGTATAACATTGTAAGGTATACTAATATTTACACTGTTAAGCTTGAACCATAAAACATTATTAGATTCACTAGATAAAGCTTCAACTTTTAATAAATCTGCAACCAAATTTAACAAAAGATACTATTCCACCCAAATTCCTAATAGCATTAGGTTTTTTAGGTCTTACACATGCAAATGTTTTGTATCCCACTATATTAAACTGATCAGCAGTCTCTGCCCAAGTCTCAAGAAATCCAAGGAATTCATACTGTGTAATAAAATTATAAAAATCACACTTATCTATGCATTCATTGGTTCCAGCTAACTTTTTCCCGTCCTGATATGTTCCATGCAAGAAATTTCCATGTAAATTGGTCATTACCAGTAACAAAATTATCCACTGAACTGATACAAATATTATTTTCACTCATCATATCGTGTACTGGGCCTCGGCCTGATTCCTATCCAGAAGCTGGAATTGGACCCTTTTGTGTCTCATTAAATGCAAATATTTGAAAAATGATGCACCCAATTGCCCATGTTGACTCCTGGCTCCTTTGTATACCCCTGAAGTACAGAAATTTTGCCTCCAATGCTGCAACAGTTGCCTCATCATTTTCCAAAGGCACAAAGCAGTGACTTTCTGGTGGGAAATAATCACTATTTTGAATGCTCAGCTCTGTTCTTTCTTTTAGCTTTGCCCTTGTCTTGTGATTTTGATTTAAAAGGCAAAAGATGTCATGTCTACATGTTGCATTTTTAATTCAAATTAGCCAAACTGTGCCACTTTCTCAACCATGTGTACTTGTTTATATTGGATAACGCATAAACAATCCGCTCTTGTGTGATAGGACTATAATAAGGAACTTCCGGAAGGAGCAAAGCCAGCACTTGTGAAAGTTGTTTGTGTCAAATGATCCATACAGCAATTGTATCTCAACTGACTGAAGAGTTCTGCAACATCCAAAAATTCTGGTAAAAACTCAAAATAAATTTAACTCCCGATCTGTTCAGTTATGACTCAATTACGTTTTTTTTTGATGATCAAGTGGCAGCTAAAAAATTTCCATTTTTCTCTGGAACAAAACCTATTTCTTCTCCTGACTTTTTCCCCAATTTCCCGGTAGCATGGGAACCATGTTATCAAGGTGTGCCCTCTAACCATGTTTCATGATTTCACGTATGGCAGTATTATACATTAGAAAAAATGTCAATGTGGTCATGAGCTAAATGCAAAAACATATGCCAGTAAAATGTTAAATGTAGGTCACAATGGCCTTCTTTTCTTGTAAGGGTGTAGTTTTGATTCAGATGCACACAATCACCTAATTTGATGATTCTGCATGAACAGTGCTCGAGACTGAAACCAAGGCAGTGAAGCATGAAATATGGGTCTCAGTGACCTACTTCTGTGATGAGGGTGTAGTACTCATCTATATACATACCCTCACCAAATTTTATGCATCTTCATATAACAGTATGTGTACAGGATGCTAAACAAAACTATTTGGTTTTGAGCTAAACCCCAAAAACTTAACCCAAGCCAGTAACATGTGAAATGTAGGTCACAGTGACATTCTTTTATGGTAAGGGTGTGGTACTAACAGAGACGCATACAATCATCCAGTTTGATGATTCTACCATAAACAGTTCTTGAGAAATAAACTTAAAAACACAATTTTACCAAAGTTATTGATGCATCACAGGGACCTACTTCTGTGATGAGGGTGTAGGGCTCATAAAAATGCATCTCCTCTCCAACTTTCATGAATCTAGGTATAACTATATATCTACAGGGTGCTAAAATCCTATTTGGTCACGAGTTAAATGCAAAAACTAAGTTGTGAAATGTAGGTCACAGTGACATTCTTGTGTGGTACTAATAGAGATGCATTCATTCATCTAGTTTGATGATTCTAGCATGAACAGAGCTTGAGAAATAAACTTAAAACGACATTTAACCCAAGTCAGTGTAGCACAAAATATAGGTCACAGTATCCTACATTTGTGATTGGAGTATAGTACTCATCAAGATGCATTTCTTCACCAAGTTTGATGAATCTAAGTATAACAATTTATATACAGGGTGCTAAAACCTATTTGGTCATGAGCCAAATGCAAAACTTAACCTAAACCAGTAAAATGTGAAATGTATGTCACAGTGACAATCTTTGTGGTAAGGGTATGGTACTAATAGAGATGCATATATTCATCTAGTTTGATGGTTTTAGCATGAACAGAGCTTGAGAAATAAACTTGAAACACAACACTTAATCAAAGTCGGTGAAGCATGAAATATAGCTCACAGTGACCTACTTTTGTGATGAGAGTGTAGTACTCATCAAGATACATTTCATTACCAAGTTTAATGAATCTAGGTATAACACTATATATACATGGTGCAAAAAAGCTACATGCAAAAACTTAACCTAAGTCAGTAAAATGTGAAGTGTAGGTACTATCAGAGCTATATAAAATCATATAGTTTGATGATTCCATCATGAACAGAATTTAAGAAAGAAATGTAAACTACAAAATTTAATCAAAGTCAGTGAAGTGTGAAATATAGGCCAGTGACCTACATTTGTGATGAATGTGTAGTACTTACTCATCAAGATGCATCCCCTCACCAAGTTTCATGATTCCAATTTTAAAAGTATTTATACAGTGTGTGAAAAAACTGAGCAAAATGTAAAAACATAACCAGGAATGTATAACTTATATACACATCTGTACCAAATTAGCCCCCTCCCCTGGGGGTAGGTGCTATGAAACCCACTCCAAACTGTTGCCCAAGACCTAGGAAGAAAGAATGGTTGACATTCAGTGAGGTGTACATATATATATATATATATATATATATATATATATATATATATATATATATATATATATATATATATATATATATATATATATATATATATATATATATATATATATATATATATATATATATATATATGCCTTAATCTGTGTGGATACCTGGAGAATATTAAATTTGGTTTCAATAGTCCTTCAAAAGTTACTGCACAGAAATTATTTTTTTATGATGGATTACAATGTGATGTGCCAGACAAGGGTAACACAATATGTGCCTTCTATTGAATACTGCAAAGACATAAAAATGTGCTGTGCTCTAAGAAAGAGCTAAGTTTATTCACCATTATGAATATGGAAACATTTAAAGGTTATTGGCAAGTATGATATGGTACATGTTACACAAAAAGGCATAATTGGCAAGTATGATATGGTACATGTTACACAAAAAGGCATAATTGGCAAGTATGATGTGGTACATGTTACACAAAAAAGACATAATTGGCAAGCATGATATGGTACATGTTACACACAAAAATACATGCAAATGCAGCATTTTAAATTGTAGTAAAATTAAATTAAGTTCTGGAGTTATATTTCTATTTTTAGCACCATCCAGGGCTCCAAGTGCCATTGTAATATTTGGGGTTTGATTTTGGGTCCCCAGGGGGATAGAAAGCAGGAACCAATGTTTTCTTAAATTCTTGAAGGTACTGTTGCAGCTTTTTCAAGACATCTGGAAGTTTTTCTGCCAGATTGAAATGCTCAGTAGGATCATCTGGAATAGTAGAAACAAAAGTTACACTTATTATGGTGAAACTTCCATACAGCATTCAAAATAGTTGTCTGCCTCCTATCCTGCAGCCCTAGACTTTTCTGTTGGGATGTCTATTTTTTCCAGTCCCTATCCCATCTGGCTAGTTAATTTTTGAGGGTAAACAAAATCTTCATTTTTGTTTTATTTGTGTTTTTTTAAGCAAAATTCTGCTGAAAGTTTCCATAAACTTTCTAACTGGTGTGTCCACATTGCAATTTTTGTGCTTATCTGTGATGTCATCAAACCCTGGGATATTTCTGTGATGTCATCAAATCTTGGGATATTTCTGAAGAAAAAAAAACTTAGCAGAAATGTGATTGGACAATCTAAAATGAACCAATCAAATCACATTTTCTAAGTTATGTTTCAATGAACCTCCTGTGCAATCTGCAAGATATTAACATGGATCTATGATATGAGTATTTTTTGCAAGTTCATTTCAACATGACTGCAGTGTGGCTCAGTCCAAAATTCATTGGTATTTTACAAAAGCTAAAAACTTCAAAAACATGGAGAAAACTGGCAAGCAGACCAAATATGCAAGAGATCTTTGCACAATATCAGAGGAAGGAAATGAAAATTTCAGTAAATCTCTCAGATTGCCATATGGAATAGTGAATTCTGTGATGGAACAGCAACTTTTGTAAGTAGCTGGGTAAGGCCTGCCTGGCGACAGAATTTATAAAACAAAATTCAAACAGTGCTTCCATAAACCAGACCCTCTACAGCCAAGCATTCTCTGCAGACTGGCAACATACTTTTGTCCCAAAATGGCTGTTCTAATACTAATCAAACCTCTTTATACTGACCATCTCTGTAAAATGACCAAAACAGTATACTAATATATACTCATAAGTAAAGTCCAACTGCAAACAACATAAACCCTGATCTTCCATCACATAATGCACTGGCAGATCAAGGTCTATGTTGTTTGTTCTACTGACTACTACATACAAACTGCATAGACCCATATCTGCCAGTCCATTATGCAATGGCAGATCTGAGTCTATGCAGTTTGCAGTTGGACTTGACTTATAAGTGAGGATAGACAATTTATGTTATGGATGTTTTACTGTATACAGTGAAATCCTGCTATAACACAATGGTCAGTGTCCATAGAGTCCCATCGTGATATATAACATATTGTGCAATAGTGCAACAAATCAGTTAACTGAAGAAAATTATGCTTTCATATCCGCTAGGCTCTACAAATTGGGGAATGGGTGGGTAGGGTATATGAGCGGGGGTGCAAAACTTGTGCTGCAATGTTACAGTTACCATCTTTAATCAATGCATATTAAGTGAGAAACAGTAAAACAGTGATTGCATATTTAACATTTGATTTTAAGCAGAAAACCATGCATTTGCACATACATGTATACCATGAATAGTTAAAGTAACGAGACATGTATGCACCACCTAATCTCATTGTATCAATAACAGTGAATCCATAAAAATTCCATTGAAAATATGCACAAAGAAACATATATTTAAGTCATTTCAGCATAGATCATAATATGTCTAATTCAGTGCTAAAAATAATCCAAAAATAACATAAATAAAGATGAAGAACATTTATGGTGCAGTATGCATGCACATGTATGTGTCGAGATCATTAAGCAGTGTCTGTATAAATTTCAAACCACTAGAATTTTCTCTGCTAGATTCCTACAAATCTGAATACTGTACATAATTCATTTGAGTACAGCATGAATAATTATTAATGAACAAATGGAGTCACTTTTGGGGGGAATGGATGATATGATTCACTGGTTGATTGATTGTGTGATGATTCATACCTGCCATAACACAATGTGTCACTTGAAAAACATGATTTTTGACACATAACCCCTACATGATTGTTTAAAAAAACACGATTTTCAATAATCTTAGGGAAAAGAAGAAAAAAAAAGACATTTTTTAACCACCACTATACATGTCCAAAACATGCTGTCTGCATAAATAGTAAATAGTCCTGCTTAGCGCCCATGTAAAACTATCATCAGAGCAGTTTATACAGCTGATTATCATGGAGTCAACGAAAAGGTAAGGCAGTCAGAGATAAGCAACCACCATTTCACAGATTACTTTATTGGCTGAGAACGGTTAGGATGATGCCATGTCAAGTCCTTTGAACACTGCTGTGGGAGAGCCCATTAGGCTAATTTGCATAGGTAAAGTACACTACGTGGAACAATACAATTCATTTGAATTAGGTACAATCATAGAGATGCGTGGTGAAGAACAAAAGTTATTACACATCATTGCCTTGAATAAGAATGTTTAAGCCATCATAATTAAAGATTATTGGCAAGTTTGTGATCAGCGGCAATGTTTCTTTGAAGTTGGATTTTACTCCATATATAAAATGCAAAACATGATTATTTTGATAGTCGGAATCATGCACAAGTGTGGTTCACTTTTTAAGGCAAAATGTCGAAATGCAGCTGTGATTTAGGAAAAGATGAGCCATCTGCAAAATAAGCAAAGCCCAGCAAAACCAAATTTCAGAACTCCTGGACAGAGTTTGACTTTGTGAAGTGCAGCAGCAAGGGTGAGCATTTTATTTTTTGCACACACTACAAACACCATATCAACGTTAGTCACTCTGGAGTGTACAACATCTGTCAACATAGCAACAACACCCAGCATGTTTTCTACTCCCTCACAGCAATGCAGATGCAGAAAGATCATTTTCTATGCTGAGAAAAATTCAACAAGATCTTCAGGGAAGTTTGAACAACAGTACCATCCAGTCTCAATTGAATGCCCAAATGAACACAAATGACATTTGTATTACCTTCAACCCCCCCCCCCTCCCCCACTGAACTATTGACAGCAGCAAAGACTGCATCTAATTAAGAAAATATTCCACTGTCAAATGAATTTTAAAGACAGAAACTTTGTATATTGTTTTCTATTTTATGTCTGTGGTTTTGTTTATGTACGGTGGGCACATGTGTACGGTGATGATATTGGACAATGCTAAGTCTACCAACTATTTTTGGTTTGTAAGTTTTTAAATGTTTCAAAGAAAACAGAAATGTTATTTTCTTTTGTTATTAAATTTGAATTTCCAGTAATGTTATATCGGCTTATTATGAAAAAACTTATTCTCAATCGGACAATGTCGCTTTTTTAGGTCACACACACTGACCCACCCCCCCCCTTGGGACCTCAAAATACACTTGTTTAGTTCCCCAAACCCCCCAACACTGTCTGGGAATATGGCAGGTATGTAAGATTGTCTGACAACATGGCCAAACTATGAGTACATGATGGTGGCTTTCATTTTTTTATGCTTATTGTAAAATTTTGGAAGCCATGCCACAATTGTTATATCTGAATTCATGCTATAACAAAGCATGCCATAATGGGTTTCACTGTATATTCTAAAATAGAAAACAACATGGTGCTATTGAAGAAAGCTTGGTTTAATGTGCAAAACAAAGTTCTAAGTCAGAAAGGGGCTATAACTCCATCCATTTAGGAAATTATGATATTATATTTGCCAAAAGTTATGACATTTTTAGAATTAAGCCATTTTCATATATACATTTACATGTCACAGATTTTAATAAAAAGACTTGATTTCTGTATATATCTTGAAATACACTTGCAGATATGTTGTGTACTCTCTTTTTAGGTCAACTAGAACTCTATTCACTCACAAGTCACTGTCCTGCACAATTAGCACACCGTGAATTGTCTTGAATTGTTCATGCATGTGGTGCAAGTTCAGTGTGTGAGTGTGATTCAATGTGTATAAATAACCTACCTGTGACCTGCTTGCAAAGCTAAGGGAGATAACTTTTCAGGGCTAATTTTAGTGTTTCAAAAGAAGCATATTCTGCAGTACAATTCAATGATATAAAAACGTCATGGAAGTAATACAGTATTTACAAAGTGTACTAACCATCTTCCACTGATGTCTGTGTAGTATCCACTTAGGTGAATTCAGGTCTATGCTACACTGTGCTGCTGGGTAATAGGCATAATTATTTACAAACCATGATGTTACCATTAAGTAAGTCCTTGAGGAATCTAGAGTAATCCACAAACTGGCCAAGCAGAATCCACTCTTGAAATGGAGCTGAGAGAAAGTTACACCTGGTGTGAGAAGTGCAACTAGAGACAGGATATTTCACAGGTATAATTCACTGAACAACACTCAACAGCAACATCCACCAGCACAAGTGGAATATGGTCAATACACTTTGAGCATATTGTATGTGTAATATGTAAAAAAAAAAGGATAACAGACATTGCCTTCAGTGATAAATTTCATATACCTACTTTTTATATTGAAAAGTTGATATTCTGATGCTTCTATGTCATCCAAAGTAGTCTGGTTCTTAAAATGTTTCCTGTGGTTGTTGGGTACAGGGTACCAGCCATTGTGAGTCCCAGGTTTGCCTTCTATCAGCTTGTAGTTTCCCACCCTGAAATATTGTGAAATGTAATAATCAGTGTGACAATTTGAGCAATCAGAAAATAAATGATATAGAATACAAAAATAATTTCACCTAAGGATATAGAAAATGACAATGAATATGCTGAAATAACAGGACATGAAAAACAGCATAAAGTAAAAGGAATGACTGAACCAAAAGGGCAAGAAAAATTGAAGATTCCTCTAGTGTAAGAATCATACAAGGTTTACATTAGCTGAATTCAAACCTGTGCCAAAATAGGAGGAAAGATTCTGAACACAAAGATGGAGTGTAAACAATATTTTCAAGTGCTGATGTGAATTGTGACAAACATTTGCACTTAGCAAACTATGCAATGATCCTTGTTATTAGATAATAAATCACCAAGTAAATCAATTAAATCTTAGATGTCTCAAATTGGAGTAAATTACAGAAAAGCTTGCATACGAGCAAAGTGCTGTGGGCCCTCATTTTTTTTTTCTTCTAGTTTTTGCTGTTTCAAGTTATTGAGGGTCATTGAGAAGAGAAAACTTTAAGTCAAGACTGTGCAAGTTATTTGAATTATGCCATGGATTAGACGGATTAATGTTTACATTTTACTGCATTTACTTTATTATTGAAATACCATTAAAAGAATGGGTTTTCTTGAGAAAAAAATGTACAGTGATCAATCAGAATGTCTGACTCTAATAGCTAAGACTAGCTGACATGACAGAATTATAACTCATCAAACCAGCTGAAACTGACCTGATTATACAATAAATCAGAATAACATGACATTAAGAATGTGTAACCATTCAAAATAACCTTACAGCATCTAATTCCCCAAGTAGTAATTCACGAGTCCACCAGTTATGAATAATTATAGTATTAGCACTTACAGTGTTATTACTGTAAAAATAGAAAAATATGAAATGTACAGACTCTTTGCAACACCTATAGCCACATAAACAGTACATAAATTTGGCCCTGTTAGGTGTAAGCACCATAGGCCTAGTGGCTTAGAGGCTTGGGCAGGCAGATCAGCTGTGAAGGCAATGGTCATAGGTTTTTAAACCCAAATGACAGACAAGTGCCTTTTTTTCTAGGCCTTATTTAAAAATCGGTTCCAAAATCAGCAACAACACAGCAACTACAAGAACAGCAGCCATAGTTTTTACATACATTCATGGACAAAGGAAATGAAAATTCTATCTAAGCACTAACAAGTTCTAAATCTTGTTCTGATTACCGTATGTACTCGTGTATAAGCCAGGTCCTGATGCAAGCAACATAGAACATGATCTGCCATCACATAATGCGCCAGGAGATCAGGGTCTATGTTGTTTGTTCTACTGATTAGTCCTTGCAAACTGCAGAGACCCAGATCTGCCGGCGCATTATGCGATGGCAGATCTGGGTCTATGCAGTTTGCAGTTGGTATCGGTTTATTCGCGAGTATATATGGTAGGCTTTGTTAGTGAAGAATACATCTTTAGAACATGTAGGTTTAATATCTTAAGAATTTCAGAGTCAATTTCTGTGCAATTCATATCTTACAAATATAGTCAACTCTGGTTACAATGACATTCATTAAAACAGAATTCAGGTACTGACACAGACTGACGGGAACAAACTTACTGAATCGTAAATTTGGTCTTTATTCTGCTTTGACTGTGACAGGAATTTCAAACTAACATACATGCTTATATACTTTATATTTTGTTCTTTACAACCACATTGGCAATCCTTGGGAGTTTGCTTATATTGGAATTATATCTGAGGATAGTATGTAAACATTTTATTTTTATCCAAAAAAAATGTGTTCTAAATGTAGCAAAATATGTACAAGATTTAAAAATGTTTTAATATTAAATATCAAGCATAGATTTATATACCTGTCTAGTGCTTCTCGTTTATACATACTGGTTTGACAATGATAAAATAAGAACAATAATTTGTCTAAATGAAAGGCGTGATCTTTATAATGATAGATACATTACTACAACAAAATGACTGGAAAAATTAACTTGGTTATAGTAACGCGAGTTAACTGTACATGTCAATGCAGCAAAATAATGCTTTTTACCAACCATCATTGATGATGGCTATAATATATGTAATCAACATACAACACACTTTTAATAGAAAATTCACCTTTTCTTTTCACTGACATCTGACTCTTACTTTCAAAAATGTTTATTCAATGGTCTATATTTTTCTTAACAACAAAGGAAGGAAAATTAATAAAATCTTACCTAATTGCTGCATTTTTCATTATTTCATCAATATTGTAAACAAACTGAGATCTTTTAGATGGTGCTCCAGACTGTATTGTTGGCCACAGGTCTATGCCATCCAGACCAGGATCTTCAATAGAAAGGAGAATAAGAGTCAAGTTCCTGCTGTAAAGCATTCATGAAATACATGTAGGTACAAATTAGCACACCGAAGTA
The DNA here is from genome assembly GCA_029931535.1 of Margaritifera margaritifera. Taxonomy (NCBI): domain Eukaryota; kingdom Metazoa; phylum Mollusca; class Bivalvia; order Unionida; family Margaritiferidae; genus Margaritifera; species Margaritifera margaritifera. The sequence continues at coordinate 210,899 of JAQPZY010001128.1, forward strand.
ATAATACAGAGAGGTTGCCAGGATCTCCCCCCTTGTCACCAAAATAAGGGGGGAGTAGAAAAAATGAGGGGGAGGAGGAAACAGCCATAGTTCAATATTTACCTATCACATAAATATCCGTCTCTTTCTTTCTTCCTAGTCTATTGAAATCAAAATCCTCAAAAGATGTCTCCTCTAGCTGTATAAGCATTAATCTGTTGATCATTTCTGAGCTTAATTTGTTCCTCATCTGTGTATGAATATTGTTCTGTGCTGAGAACTCCCTATGCATAGCTAGCTAAGCCAGCTTGAACAAGTTGGAAAACGGTTCTTTATGGTTGTTATGTACTATTTTCAACAGCTCATAGGTTTTGTCTCCTGGAAATCCCTGCTCCAAAATAATATTTTTCACTAATAAGAGCTCTGCCCAAGTTTCACTTTCTTGAATCAGTACTTTGCTGACTACTATGCCAGATTTCTTGTCTGTTCCTCAATGTTGTATTAGGGTTTTAAGTCCAGCAATGCCATTGTCAGCTTGTTCAGACAGAGGTATTTTGATCAAAAAATAAATATAATTGCTTTTTAATTTCTTTTTAGATTCTTATTTATTCAATTTATCTTAATCCTTACAGTGCTATATAGTTTTGTATTACAAGATGCGTCAAGGCAGAATTGTTTGAGAAAGAAATGAAAATTGCACTCTACTTTTAAATTGCCTGTATTTTAATTAGGCTTAGTATTCTGCCTTTTTTACATTTAATTTCAAAATACTGCTTAATAGATGGTTGACCGGCATGCCATCTGTATTTGTCCATCCAGCATGTACATCAGACTCGTGTTCAACATTATTTTCATGTTCAAAATTACTCACTGGCATTTCCAGTAACACTGTCCAGGCTCCAATAACCTCATATACTTCAAAACTTTAAAAATCATTGTCATCATCGCTATCAGCGGCCAGTATTTGCCAAACGAAATCATCATCTGAAGATGCACAACGTTGGGAGTCAGCCATTTTGGGTTTTCTAATAGCTCTTACTTTAAAAACACATTTGTAAAACTTCCTTCATAAATGTTCCAGGGCCTAATGTGCCAATAAAATTTAGTTTAACAACCGTTCATGTCAAGCCAAAGTACTCAGATGTGTAAACAATTGCCTACCGGAAAAGAGACAGCTAACAAGACAAGCGCTAAGAGACCTCCACTGGCGGCGCAACTTGTGCCGCAACAAGCACTTTAAGGGTTAACAGTTAAATAAAAATTGTATACTGCGCAGAGTACATTTTTATATGCGCAACTTTAAACTAATTTGCAGGAGTTCTCGCGCATCACTGCTTTCCATATGCGTGAATTCGTACAAATTTTGCGCAATTCACGCACTTGCGTGCCCTGGCAACATCTCTGATAATATGACATCATTATTATGATGTTGCTTTTATCCAACATTGTGTATTATTTACAAATGAACTAATGAAATATAGCACAGTGACACCACATTAGGTAACAATGTCAAATAAAACAATGTCATAATGTTTTAACCATCCAAATCTATTTTTAAGCTATATCTCATTTATATCTGTGATTTTATTTCATGAAATATGATGGAATTTTACTATGTGTGCAGATTATGTATGTATGTAAGACCCATCCATGTTTGAAGTGGTTCCTGACAAAACATGCATACCTCACTCACAACCATGAGACCTTTTTAAGAGACATGCTTGTTCCTGACAGTACTGCAGTTCTTCTAGCCCATTTGGTCAGTGAGATCAAAGGAAAAAATCTAATGGGGCCATTATTTCTGACATAGTAAATTAGGTTATCAACATTAACTAGCATTCTGTCAAGTTCATTACATTTCACTGACTGTGTAGCTCTCTACACCATACTGGTGTTAACCTTGTTCATCTCTCACAAGAAAGTCTTATGTTGTAAAGATGTTGATTTAAAACATTTTGTGAATCGTTGCAAATAGACTCTGAAACATTTTTTTGTTGTCTCAGTACCAACATGCACACATTTTCTATATATTATTGCTAGCAAAAATTAATTTGAAGATTTTCAGACTTATGCTAGCCTAACAGCACGCATCTGGCATAAAAAAAAACAATACGAGTGGGAATGGGCTGGAAGCAAAGCCATTAAAATAGGTTAAGTTCCCAAGGGTCTCCAGATAATGTTTCTTTTAAATTAGCAGCATTCCCATGTGGCCCATAAATAATGGTAAGAAAATGACCAATCAAATGCAGCTTTCTGGAACAATCTGTCTGCCTATTGCATATTGTATTATAAGCTATTAGGTGTTAAAATCTACAAGAAATAGTAAAGTTGAGAAAATACATTAGACATGGCTTGCCACCTCTTTTCCAGAGGCATAACTTGGGGAAGGTTTTAACCATTGTTTAAAGTTGACTGTTTTGTTTTTTTTTATTTACCCGCTTTTCCACCAGAAACAGACAATAGTGTTGGGAACCAGTCAACTACATGGATCATTCTGAAATTGAAGGAAGCAAATGTGCAAATCAGTAAAATATATGAACTGGCAAATTGTTTTAAATTTTATAATTCTTTGTACAAAAAAGGCAGTTGTATGGTATTTGAATGTTGTCTGTAACCATTCAAGTACTTATTAACACAAAATCTGTTCTCTATTGTTAAAATAATAAATTTCAACCAAGCTATATTCATGCTCTTTAAAAAGCCAAAAGGATATTACAATATTGAAATTATAGGATTCTGCAGGATAATTATGTCCTTAAAAACAGCTGTAGCTATTTGATTGTTTTGCATCTCATGACATATAGTGCACATGAATATAAAATTATGAATAGAACTGAATTATAGAAACAAATTCACAGTCAAAACTCAGCGTTGTTTTGAGATACAGTGCACATGAACATAAAATTATGAATAGAACTGAATTATAGAAACAAATTCACAGTCAAAACTCAGCGTTGTTTTGAGATACAGTGCACATGAACATAAAATTATGAATAGAACTGAATTATAGAAAAAATTTACAGTCAAAACTCAGTGTTACTTTGAGATACAGTGCACACAAACATAAAATTATGAATAAAACGGATTTATAGAAACAAATTCATGGTCAAAACTCAATGTTGCTTTTTTTGGCAATTAAATAATAAACTAATTACTGCCATTAAATGTGAATTCATTTCATTTCATAGGTATCAATTTTAAAATTCATGGTTTTGCACTAAAAAGAAGGACATGTTCTTTCTTATTCAGTATTACAAGCCAGTATGATATGCCTCTGATCAAAAAAGCGGTCATACCATCTTCACAGACAGATAATTGTTTACTGGACCTTCAAATTTGTGGTTTGCAGATTCAACAAACAAAAAACAAACAAAAATTACAAAAATTCTTGTAAATTCACCATATGTAAAAAAAATTGGTTTGGAAAACATGAAACCAAATGTTTATGCTGGTTCTTATACACAGATTTGACTTTACAAAGAAATGATAACACAATATTTGTAAAATTATAACAGTAACAGTATATAAATTGTATAGTTGTCCTACTTTCATATGAATTGCATACTTGTCATACTTTCATACAAATTGTATACTTGTCATACTTTCATATGAATTGCATATTTGTCATACTTTCATATGAATTGGATACTGGTCATACTTTCATATGAATTGTAAACTTGTCATACTGGTCATACTTTCATATGAATTGTATACTGGTCATACTTTCATATGAATTGCATACTTTTCATACTTTCATATGAATTGTATACTGGTCATACTTTCATATGGATTGCATACTGGTCATACTTTTATATGAATTGTATACTGGTCATACTTTTATATGAATTGTATACTGGTCATACTTTCATATGAATTGTATACTTGTCATACTGGTCATACTTTCAAATGAATTGTATACTTGTCATACTTTCATATGAATTGCATACTGGTCATACTTTCATATGAATTGCATACCTGTCATACTTTAATATGAAATGTATACTTGTCATACTTATTTATTTTCACTTTTTAATTACACTACAACTCTAAACTAACTTTAATAATTATTCTTCATAAAATATGAGTAATTTTTGCACTGAGTGGTGTCAAAGGAATAAAAACTAATTGAGCATCCACTGAAAAGTACCAGTTTCAGATTAAGAACGAAATGCACTGCACATAATGCCACAAGGAATCAAAGTCCAAAGTGGTAGCAATTCTAATCATGTGACTTAGGATATGGATAGTGTATGACAGATAATATATGAAAGACTGTAGTAAGTGATCAAAACAGATATACTGCAAGACCAAATTAGAATCAACTCACTCTGTATTAACATATTTTGTCTTTTTGAGTAATGTCTTGCTGTAAACAAATGCTGCTCCTTTCGTCCCCCCTTCCCAGAGCGTGTTCTTAGATCCTCTGAGAGGCCAATTATTTGCAGCATGGTTTACAGGTCCTCCATTCTAGAACAGAGATAATAAAATTATTCCCAAATACAGTCAAACTTTGATAACTCAAATTTCAACCACTTAAATATAATGCATCGTGTAAAGTCACAAGTCAGTCAAGACAATCAAAATATCACATTCCAGTCACCATGCTGACTCTCAGTGAAGTGCTGTAATCAGTAAGTGCATATTACAGGTAGGAGACTCAAGCAGAATGATGCACACCTGAATTAGTTTACATAATTAACTAATTAATCCAATTAACTTTGAATCATTGCTTGGATATGGCCCTTCATATGACAATGTTGTAACATCTATACTTGCTTATTAGTCCAGTCCAACTCCAAACTACACAGACCCAGATCTGCTGTTGCATAATGTACTGGCAGATCTGGGTTGATGCAGCTTGTTAGGACTAATCAGTAAAACAAACAACATACACCCTTATCTGCCGGCACATAATGTGACAGCAGACCATGGTCTATGTTTTTGCAGCAGAACCCGACTTATAAGCGAGGATATATGGTACTGAAAATGAGCTTCGATAATATCCTATGCACACTGATCTGCTTACCACTATAAAAATAATCAATTTTAACAGGTGTTGGCTCTGAAGGAATAAAAGCTGTATGTGTCAAGTTTTATTGTTTGAACTTTATAACCAAAACTAAGCTTACAAATGAATGGCATTTTTACATGAAAATGAGAAAAGCACTCCTGGCACACATAAACTGTGTTAAAGGCAAATCACCATTGTTTTCCAGTGATAAACAACCATGTTTCACACACAACCTCTGAACAACCTAGTAAAGGACTCCTCAAAGCATCTATCTACTGCTCCTTTTCACATACTCAATATTCATCATTGGTATATATCTCAAATGATGTTACAATTTGCCATGCCACAATTAAATACATTTAGCAGTACAATAAGTCATTGATTGGCAAATGATTAGTTATGATTCATTTCACACAAATGGTTTTGCAGGTGGTCTCAAAACCTCAAATAAATCGTAAATCTAAAGTAAAATTCTGGTCCTAGAGCACTTTAAGTTTTTCAATGTTTTACTATAAACTATTCTCGCAATGTTTGGAAAATTTTCAATAGAATTGTACATTTTTCATTTTTCAACCAATAGCTGCATGTTTATTCAGCGAATTATTTTGTACTTTCTTTTTCTTAATGATGTTAAATTAATATTATATTTTCTATAATAATGTACCTAAAGATATAAAATCCTTTAACTTGATTACACAGTAACCTGATCCTTGAAGTTGTAAAACATCTATAGCACAAAATTTGAACTATGTATGTATGTATGTATGTATGTATGTATGTATGTATGTATGTATGTATGTATGTATGTATGTGTGTATGTATGTATTAGCATTTAACAGTAACTCTTAATACAGAATTATATATCATTTTTCTTTTAATAATGGTATAGTTTATTAGTTTGTGATCTCTGTTCTCTGTCTATCAGCTGTCGTCTTGCAGTGAGTACACATACGGTAAATTGGATCAATATTTCACTGAAGCATTAGTCATGTCACGTGATCCAGTGCATGAGAGTATGAGCTTCTGACCTAGATTCTATGATTCATTTTAGAGTCAATATTTTATTGACTGTTAATAACGTCAGGGCACAAGTACTTTGGCGAGGTCACGCTTAACCTAGTTTCTGATTGGTTCGGAGAGGGCTGTAATTTAGAAGGAAATTATTTCGAAATACCCAGTTGTTTATCAAAGACGTAGTAGGGATTTTATTTAGATTCTGCATAGTAAGAGACTATATAATAGGATTTATAGCAGTATTATAGTATTCTTCATAGCTACACTGGATTGAGAGGTCATAAACGAATTTGGTTCTTTTTGTGTGTGGATATTCTACTTTAGTGATATATATCAGTATACAGTACATTCTGGATTAGTACTGTTTCTTAAACCTTAATGGAATTATCTGAAAAATTTCAAGAACTTGTGATATTCCATATTCATAAGGACAATTTGGAATTTATAAAACTTGGATATAACTGATTCTTATTAACACATCAGTACAGCAAAGGTTTCATTTGGAACCTACTTCATTCGGAATATTTGGATTAACTTCCGGATCAGTGAACTTTAGAACAATTTAGGACTTTTAAGGATATTCTATACTGTAAGTTATTTTTAATTCTTTCACTTTGATTGTTTGTTGAAATATTTTAATATTTTAGGAAATTAAATATTTGTATTTTAAATCTTGAAAGCTTGCTTGAGTCTTTTCTTTTGTTACATTATCCCTAGTCGTAACACTCTGCATAATAATGACCATATGGTGTCAATTACAAGTTCTAAATGTAAAAATGAAAAACTGCACAAAAACTATAAAAAAAAACCTTTGCAAATAAATGTAAACAGAACTGAGACCCCTAATTCAAGAGCTTAATTCACAACTAGATTTACCAAATGTTTAGCTTTAATTTAGTACAATATATTCCACAAATTTTCAAAATGTCATTACTGTCAAAAGACCCTAAGTATAATTTCTAATTTTTTAATCTTGAATCTGAGTTGTTTTTGTGCTAGGACAGTTTCATAACTATGGAGCCTGCTAACATTTTTAGAAGTGTATATGAGAGAACAATGTGATAAAAAGAGTGTATTTTATCACCATTGGACAGCATTAAACCAAAAGACAAGGCCTGGGCCTGCATGTCGAGCCCATGCTCAAGGCATTGCCCAAGGTCAAAGAAGCCCATGCTGAAGGCATTGTCCAAGGTCAAAGAAGCAAGTCAGTGTGTCAGAGAATGAAATGTCTTAGCTTCATAATAATTCATCCCAAGTATGAAGCAAAGCCATCAAGAGATTTAGGAAGTATGTGCAAATGAAAAACTGTAACCAAAACCTCCACTAACTGTTGACAATGCCAATGCTGCTGATAATGCTGTGATACATCACTATAACCTATAGCTTGTTAAACAGTAAACAGTCATGATTCATATAGTTTCTCGCTTTATGCTCCTTAAAAACTATCACCATTGGACAGTTTATACAGTTAACTGTCATACCGATTAAAAGGTAAAGGTGGTCCGATATAAACAAACCAACATTCCACAGATTACTTAACTGACTGACAATAGCTCAAGTGATTTTGTGTCTGCTAGTCCTTTCAGCACTGATGTGGGAGAGTCCATTAAGCTAATTGCATAAGAAAAGTACCCAAATAGAACAACCCAACTCATCCTACATTAGGCAAATCAGAGATAGATGGATGTTAAAGAAAGAAAAACTATTACACTCCATTGCCTTGAATCAAAATGTTTAAGTCATCTTTAATTAAAGATTAACAGCTATTTCATGATCAGTGGCAATGTTTCTTTTATGTCGGATTTTACTACATAATTAAAATGCAAAACATGCTTATTCTGGTAGTTGGAATGCTAAAGTTAGGAGCAATGTGGTACAGTGATTAATATTTGAAGAAAAAAAATGCTGAAATGCAACTGTGATTCTGGGAAGGGTGATGAGCCATTTATGATGTGAGCCAAGCCCACCAAAACTCAATTTCAGAACTCCTGGTTGACAGAATTTGGCTTTGTGAAGCATAGAAGCAAGTGGAGCATTTTATATTTTGCACATACTTTAAACACCATATCAACATTAGTCATTCTGAAGCATATGACATTTCTGCATCAGCACAGATGCAGATAGATCATTTTCAATGCTGAGAAAAATTCAACATGATCTTAGGGAAAGTTTGAGCAACAGTCTCTAATGAGTAAAAAGATGATATTTACATCATCTTCCTACTCTCCAATGAACTACTCAGAACAGCAATGTCAGCAACTACAAGTTACCATTATTACTCGTGTATAAGCTTGGTCCAAATGCAAACAACATAGACCCTGATCTGCTGTCGCATAATGCACTGGCAGATTTGGGTCTATGTTGTTTGTTCTACTGATTAGTCCTTACAAACTGCATAGACCCAGATCTGCCGGCGCATTATGTGATGGCAGATCTGGGTCTATGCAGTTTGCGGCAGTTGGTATTAGCTTATACATGAGTATATATGGTAATACTGTATTCCACTGTCCAACAGATTTTAAAGACAGAATGTTTGTGTATTTTTTTATTTAATATCTATGTGGTTGTGATCAAGTGGGTATGTGCACATATATGTGTGCATGTGGTGATAATATATGACAATGCTAAGTCTAACAGCTATTATTGTTTGAGAATGTATTAAATGCTGCAGAGGAAACAGATATTTTATTTTCCTTTTATTCAAATTTGAATTTCCAGTCATTTTTAATAGGATTACATGAGTAAATAACTTATCCTCAATTGTACAACATCACCTATTTGGGTCTCATGAACTAACCCATTCCCTGGATGGACCACAGAACATATCTTCTGAGTCTAAAAACCCCAACACTGCCACTACATTAAAGGTTGCCAGGTACAGATCTAATTAAATGGCAAATTTTAGCTTTCTAGCACATAATATCATTTGTTCTGAATTATACATGGATAGGTGGCCAGGCACAAATGGGTGATCCTGAACAACTCTTTTTTTCAATGTGCAGGTATAGCAAGAGATGAACTCACATCTGATGTAAAAACTAGTAGCAGATTGTCCATAAATCCACGCTGAGTCAATGCAGCTGTGATGTTACCTATTGCTTCATCTAATGCAGACACCATACCTGCAAAATAGTGTGAAATTGTCTAATGCACATCATTACTACTGGTTATTACCGTAATGGTTTATCCAACTTCCTTTATCTGACTATTGCTTGTAAATGAAGTCATAAATTGGAATAAATTAAATATCATTACTAACTGATACTATCAATTCAACCATAGGGTTATCCAATGCTTTCAATGGCAATGATTTAAGTCAGATAAAAGAGATTGGACTGTTTTCCTGATTTGTATTTACTATATTCAAAATACCTGCACTGTGGACTTCAAAAATTATTATCTGGGTAAATTTCACGAGGTTGAAAGCAAATTTTTAAGTAAATTATGTTTCTCCGAGAATACTTACCCAATTACATTAACATTAGGGATACAATCCTGCTACCTCCAGAATCCAGCCCTACTAAAAGACGAAAATTCATCTTTTGTGTCTATATCATATAGACAAAAGGCAATAACTCTTGCCCATTACCTCCCCTTGCCACTACCAGGATATACCAACAAGGATGCTCGCATGGCGGGATGGCTGGGAGGGTTTTTAAGTAATGTGATCAGGTAAGCATTCTCGGAGAAACAAAATTTACTTAAAACTTTGCTTTCTCCTTCAAATACGTTCCCCAATCACATTAATGTTAGGAGAATAGGTACTAGGAGGAGGGAATGCTAAGCATCCTACTTATACCTCGGGTATCCTTCTAGGGAATAAAAGGCTGGATTCCCTATGCAAACAATAACCCACTCTCCTAATCTGAAAGCAACACAGCCTAGGGTCACGTGATCTGTGACCTTTATATCCGGTTAAAAAGATGGTTATTGAATTCTTTTTACCAAAAATATTTTCACTGGCGAATCCAACGAAGCTAAGAGGCTGTGTTGGCTTTAACTGATTCTGGTGGTCATTTGGGCCACAGGACAACCTACCAGATTCAGAGTTTGTCTATGCGAAGCAAAATCTCTGAGATAAAAACTCTTGAAGGTTGACTCACCATGCAAGCCAACAGCTTCTATTATGGCTCGGATTAAAACATTATGTTCGAAAGCAAGGCTCACAGAGATCGCTCTAATTTCATAAGCTGAAATGCTTATAAGGTGACTCTGATCTTTTGAGACTTCAGAGTATGCCAAGCATATAACCCACTTCAGCCATGAATATAAGGCTTGTGGGGTGATATCCTGCTTCCTGGCCTTCACCAGGAGAAAGAGACGTTTGCATGTGCCATGAATTGCCTCTGTGTGCTTCAAGAAGTGCTTAAGGGCACAGACAGGGTCTTGCACGGCCGCTGCTCTCAATGTGTCTATCGAAGTGAGGGAGTGCATGATAACTCTCAGACGGCACACTAACGGCAACCTATTTTTGGCCACAACACCTGGTTGCATTATGAGGACCACTGAACCATTCGATCTGAATGGAAGATAGTTTGGGTCAGCTGAAAGGGCATGTAACTCGCTCACCCGGTAAGCCAAAGCTAAGGCTATCAGGAAACATGTTTTGTATGATAGTAGCTTCAGCGAGGTTTGGGCTAAAGGCTTGATTTATCTGAATTGAGCCATGTTAAAAGCCAGGAGAGATTCAATTTTGGCTAGTAGGTGTGACAGATCTTTATCATGACCGATATCTCATCTGCCATGATGCCTGAATGTGTCCAATATCATGGAGTGGTAGCCTTTGATGGTCAATGGGGCCAGATTTTTCTCCTTGTAGAGCAGAGAAAAAAATCCGCCGGTTGAGGGATCAAGGCACTCAAAGGGACGATGTTATTGACTCGGCACCAGTCCCTGACAATATGCCACTTTCCCTCATAAGCCTTCAGAGTGGAGGTCCTTCTTGCCCTCAAGATTCTCTCCACAATCGGAGGTCTAAATTCTTTCTCTTGCAAGGCTGTCCTGACAAGAGCCAGGTGTGAAGGAGAAGGCAGTCTGGGCAGGGGTGAAATAACTGCGATGTAGATGCTTGAGAAGATTCAGCTTGGCCAAAATCTTCCTGGACAGATCTATCACTAGATCGAGTTGATTAGTGACCCTGGACTTGTCCCATCTGAGAGGGGCTATCAGAACCATACTGCAGTTCTGACAACTCAACTTCGGTATTATTGTCAGTACCAAGACCATGGGTGGGTAGGCAAGGCCCAGAACCCCTCCCAACTGATCAATAGTACATCCACAGCCCTAGCTTCTGGGTCTGGAACTGGAGAGACAAAAGTGGGCAACTTGTGATTCCACCTTGTTGCATAGAGATCGACTATCGGACGCCCCAGACATGCACAAAGCCGATGAAACACCAACTGATGTAGGGACCATGCCATATGAATGACTTGACCTTTTCTGGATAGAGGGTCAGCCAGGACACCGAGTCTGCTGGAAATGCACCTGATTTGTACATTGATATGGAGTTGGTCACACCAACATAGAAACTGACAAAGCAGAACATACAGGTCGGGTGATTTGGTTGCCCCCCTGACATAATCAGGACTGTTTTCCCCCAAGTCGGTCCCTCCAGAACTGAAAGGCATTCATGACGGCCTTTATTCCAAGAAAGTTGATGTGGAGAGGCAGTTCCCCTGGCTCCAACGTGACGCTGACCATATCAAAGTCTGGCAACAGACGGTCTCTTCAACTGTACATACTGTCATTGGTACATACTGTCTCTTCCGATTGGGGCTTCTCCATAGGAATTCCTGTCATGAGCCAACGGGGGTTGCACACCACTGACACAGGAATGATCGTACCTCATTCATGATCCTGACCTTTTGATTGAGGGGACTGGAAATGGGTGCCATTGAGCCAGCAAGGTCATCTGTAAGGGGCACATAAAAAGATGGCCAAGCAGAATCAAGTCTGCTGCCACACTGAATAATCCGAGGAGTTGCAAGAACTTTCTTGCTGAAATCCAAGTCCTGTTGGAAACAGACTTGACGAGTTCAATGATCAGTATTAAGCGAACTTGAGGAAGTTCTACCAGTCTGAGATTTCTGGTAAACTCCATACCCAGGAGGAAAAACCACTTGGATGGATGAAGGTCGGACTGTTCCCAGTTTACAAGAAAACCGAGATGACTCAAAAGGGATAGATCGTTCCTGCCCTTGAGAAGAATAGAACTTACCATATGTTTCTGGAGGATGTCGGGGTTGATGTTTAGACCTAATGGAAGAACTTGAAACAAACCTTGCTGTGCTGAGCACAATGATGAAACTTCCGCGATGCCAGATGGATAGGGACATAAAAATATGCATCAGTCAGATCGAGACTGATCTCGTACTCATCCCGTCTAATGGAGAGTCATATCGATCTCGCTATCTCCACCTGGAACTTTGGTGGAAGAATGTATTGATTGAGGCAACTCAGGTTGATGATCGGCCTCAACGTGCCATTGGCCTTTTGTATAAGGAAAAGCCTTTAATAAAACCCCGGAGATTGTGTTTTTCTCACAGTCTCTACAGTCTCCACTGCCCCTTTGTCAAGAATCGACCATATCTCCTGTTGTAGAATATTATCTTTCTCCCAATCTGACTATGTCTGTTAGAAGGGGAGAGGAAGAAAGAGAAGGGGTTGGACAAATGAAAGCCAAAGCCCCTCCGAAATGATATGAATCATCCAACCGTTTTGAGGAAATAGGTTGATCCAATGCGATTGTAAGTGCAGGAGTCTGGTGCCCACCGGTAGGCTCTCTGCGTGTGGTGGGGTTGGTAGGTCAACATCAAGAGTTGGGAGGCTTGGAGGAGGAGAAACTTGGTTTCTTGTTGCCCCCATCCCTGCAAGGTTGCCTCCTAAATTGGTTGGACATAAAGGATCCCTTTATCTTTGCTCGCCTATCGTCGATCCGCTGTGGCAGCGGCAGATTGGTCATAAAAGACTGTGCTGGGTGGGCGGCCAAATGGAGGGTCAGGTCCTGAGCTGCCTGCCTCCGAACTTCTTCAATTTTGCCCCCAAAGAGTAATGGTGAGCCAAACGGCATCATCTGTAATACCCGGGTGTGATGTGGCTGGAGTGATGTGGAACACAAACATGCGTCACGTCATATCAGGTCAGTCAGCGCATTTGCCATGGAATGGTGAGCTGCCTTGTTAATGAACTGAGCAATTTGGGCAGTTGCCTCCCAGGCATGCTCATTGCCCAATTTTTCCTTTGGAAAATTGACAATGAGGCCAAGTCTGATATCGAAAACATGGCGACAACATCTGAACCAGCTTCGATGTGGCATGAAACTCATTCCACATGGGGCAGCGATGTGGACAGCCACTAAATTTTTATCCAGAGCCGGGCATTCAGTATGGAAGACATCGGAGTATGTTTTGTATCAGCACAATGAGAATGTTGCTGGTACTTGACCGTCAGAAAAAAAACATCAGCCTTCCCCAGATCACAGGCTCGTCCGGACAGAAGGTCATTAATCTCCCTGATCTCCGCTGACTGGGCCAGAAGGATGGAGTCTCTTCCTCATCATCAATATCTACTGAAGCCTTGACCTTATAGTCATGCATGGTGTAGGGGGTGGAAGGCATTCTGAAACCTACAACACCCAGTATATCCGGATAAACCATCCTGGGTGGCATAGATGACACAATGCTGTCATCTCTATGTAAGTCATGGTAACTTCCATGTGGGTAAGCCATGAACATGGTCGGCACAGTTACTGGCCATGCGGAAGGCGGTCCAGTTGGTGTCTGTACCAGCTGTGCCATGGGCATGGCTGAATGGACAGATCTATCACTAAAATCCCTGTCTTAATATGTTTGTGTAACCGTACACTCAGAGAGACAGACGGATCTATCACTATGATCCCCATAATTGTAATTGTATGTAGTCATAGGCATGGTAGGACAGACAGATCTATCATTAAGATCTCCGTGATTGTAGAGAGGTGAAGCCATAGGCCTCTCGAGACAGACGGATCTATCACTAACATCCCCGTTATTGTAATTGTATGTAGCTGTGGCATGGAGGGACAGACAGATCTATCATTAAGATCTCCATAATTGTAGGGAGATAAAGCCACAGACCTGGTGAGACAGATGGATCTTTCAGTAAGATCCCCGGATTGAGATGGCTGGACTGGCTGGATGGCCAGCTCGGTTAGCTGGACAATCGGGGATGGCTCCGGACGGCAATACGGTAGTATAGGATGTATCCATTGGATCCATTAAAACCCCATGTGCCCGGACTTACAGGCCCAAAGGCCATGCTCAGACATGTGGGGGGACTAACACCTTCTGGGCTGCCTAAAAATGGTGGTACACTCCTCCACTGTATCATAATTACCTGTCCATACACTCACAGACCATATGGCGCACATACTGCATGGTACTGACGAACTACATTTTGCACACGCAAGGCATCGACTCATACATATCTTCCCTAGCCTTGAACTTGTATTTATACACTTCATCGACATGTTTCACTGAAACGACAAAATAAAACAAAACACAACAAAAAATGTGTGAATTAACAATGCAGCATGTTAATAACTTGCTAAAACTACACCCATTACTAACTGGGTGAGCAAACAATAGGCAGTGTGTGCAAAACCATTAATCACAACATGCATCAATGATCGGATGTTGTACCATGCGGTCTAAATAGACAAAGTCCAAGAAAGTGACAAATTCACGAAAATATTGGAAAAGTTGCAAAAATAATGTATACCACCTGTAGAGGAATGATTAATACACACTATAAATCCAAATTTCTGGATACCGGTAGATAGTTAAAATTCACATTGATATTGGCATGGATTGACAGGAGGTTTTTCATACGATGCTGACGGTACGACAGCAAAGCTTAAAAACTAGTGACACCTGGTGGTGGCAAGAGGAGGTAATGGGAAAGAGTTATTGTCCTTTATCTATATGATATAGACACAAAAGACGAATTTTCATCTTTTAGCAGGGCTGGAACCAACAGAATGTTTTTACACAATATACGATAATTTGAGTTCCGACAATTAATGACAGCAATGTATGTGCAATATATTTCTAGTCCTGATATATGAATGGCAAATCAAGGAGGGTTTTATTCATCATCTAGTTTCTAAGAACCTATCAAGGATAAAAACTTTGTAAACCATCCCTTTAAAGAAACAATTAAAGGTCGGTTAAATATCAGTAATAAAGTAACAGTAACATTAGTTAAGCACACAGGATTCCCTTGCTGTCATTAATTGTTGGAATTCAAATTATGCATGTCTCAATAAATATATGTTTACAACAATCACCTTTATGCACACAATGATTAATATAAATCCCAACAAGTTCATTACAGCAAGGAGTTACAGAAATTGTTTGCATAGCCATGCACTATATCTTTTTGCATTTTTGTTCCCAAAATAAATAAAATTGTATCTATGGTCAAATTTTCAAAATAAAAATGTATTTTTCCTAAACAAAGAACTATCCTACAGCCTGAATAAAGGAAGGTTTTTAAAATTTAGATCTGAACCAACAGAATGTTTTTACACAATATACTGACACAAATTCATATGAAATACAATTTAAATGGGAAATAAAAATTTTGACAAAGCAACAAGTGCATGGACAAATTTCAGTATCCAAGCAAAATTACATACCACAGTATGTTCGACGAGCCTTGTTCTGAATATGTGGATAGATATCTTCATACTTCTTGGGAACCTAGGAAAGAATATATCTAATAAGAATGCATAATTGATTATATTTCCTCCATATACAATGACCTTACCAAATGTGCATATAATATTACTGAGTAAATTTTGTGTGGCTAAAGCTCAATATGATAAGTACACACAGATAAAATAAAAAACAATGTCCCTATCAGATATCAGAGGTTCATTCTCTCTCCCAATATGGCCACAATGAATAAAACACATTTAAGAACTATTTTTCAGACTGATTTAAACAACAAAGTTAAGCGATATCCAGACACTATTCATGTTAGGTGGAAAGTTTCAAGAAAATAATGATGTTTTAAGCAGGTTTTAGCAATCTCTCCTCCCCCACTAGCCAAGCTTGGATTAAAACATGTTTTGTGGGGTTTTCAAGCTTTTACCAAAACAAGGGGCGTGCACATATTGAAGCATCTGCAAGTATTACACTGAATACGGTATATGAAAATTGCAGTTATTGGTCATGTTTTATAGTTTGTTACTCATAACAGTGCCATCATATAATAAATCTGTACATTTAAAATCTGATCATAAATATTAGGTGTCTGCCAAAAATAAAAGTTTCTCCAGTCAATTTGTACCATATATACTCACGTACAAGTCCATCTGCAAACAACATAAGCCCTGATCTGCTGTTGCATAATGCACCAGCAGATCTGGGTCTGTGCAGTTAGCAGCTGGACTTGACTTCTAAGTAAGTATATATGGAAATTAACTGACTGTGGAGTCCTACTTGATCAATACATAATTATGCTGTAAAAAATTTCTGTTTGAGAACTATTACTAACTATAATAGTAAATTAGGCCCAAGTTTCACTACACATCTCAAATTATCTTCCTCAAATTGAGATTTTTTAATAGATTTCTTTTTACTTAGTTATTTTTCACTGAACATTCAGCAGCTATGGAGGGTGAAAACTCAGTCATAAGCCCCTTGGAAATGCTGCCTATTTAAAATAAACATATTTGGAGGTCCTTTGGAACTTAATCTGTTTATAACGGCTTCACTTTTAGCCCTTTCTAACTCAGGTAGGGATTTTTTGCCATGTGTTTGCTGTTAGGATTTCAAAATTTTTTAAAAATATTCTCCACCCTAATATTTCAATGAACAGCTTTCCAACACAAGACTTTTTTGTTAAATAACTGATGTTAACACCAGTGGTGTGGAGAACTAATGCCAGTGAAATGCAGACAGAACCGAGCAGAAGCCTTGTTAGTGTTGACAGCTTAATCTTTCCTTTGAGCTCACTGACCAATGGGTTGACAGAACTACAATATGTTTCTTGAGTCAACATGTCTCTTCATGGATCTTTGACCTTGTTACTATTATCAACCTCTTGGTCAAACTGAATACCCTACTATGTTTTGTTTCTTAGTTTTATCTGCAACAGGATTATGACTGATGAAAGAAATGATTTCCTAAAGCTCAGAAGTATTCAGCATTTGTCATTGTAGAAGAAATTTCATTATCAACTCATCTTCTTAATGAATAAAAAGATATAGTTAGTTATTTTAGCCTCTTTTCGGCGAAAAACATTAAAATGAACAAAAAAATTTTAAGAATAAAACAGCAGGAGATATGGTCTCCTGGCTGGGAGATGGGGAGTTTTACCAATTTTACAAGAGACTTCCAGAAGATCTGGGAGAATCATATGCATGCCTTTCTACCACCTCTACCTCTTACTAAAATTTTAATATTCTCAAAAGTACTGTATGCGAGATAATGTAAAATCTCAATTTATGGAATAAAATTAAAACGTATTGAAACCGGGCTTTGGTCATCAACTAATATGGATTCTGTTTAGTAATTAATATGACAGACCAAACTTGGCAAAACTGTTAATATTTGTTAATATTTTCTGATTTCTAATACCTGATGTGGTTCATGTACACTCTGGAAAGGTACATATAAAAACAGAGATTCCTTCTCTGGATCGACACTGTTGATAATATCTATAGCTCTCTTGGCAAAAACATTCTGCAAAACAAAGTCATTCTGTGCATTTCAGTGTACATGTATATGCAAAACAAAGTCATTCTGTGCATTTCAGTGTACATGTATATGCAAAACAAAGTCATTCTGTGCATTTCAGTGTACATGTATATGCAAAACAAAGTCATTCTGTGCATTTCAGTGTACATGTACATGCAAAACAAAGTCATTCTGTGCATTTCAGTGTACATGTATATGCAAAAGTCATTCTGTGCATTTCAGTGTACATGTATATGCAAAGTCATTCTGTGCATTTCAGTGTACATGTATATGCAAAACAAAGTCATTCTGTGCATTTCAGTGTACATGTATATGCAAAACAAAGTCATTCTGTGCATTTCAGTGTACATGTATATGCAAAACAAAGTCATTCTGTGCATTTCAGTGTACATGTATATGCAAAACAAAGTCATTCTGTGTATTTCAGTGTACATGTATATGCAAAACAAAGTCATTCTGTGCATTTCAGTGTACATGTATATGTAAAACAAAGTCATTCTGAGCATTTCAGTGTACATGTATATGTAAAACAAAGTCATTCTGAGCATTTCAGTGTACATGTATATGTAAAACAAAGTCATTCTGTGCATTTCAGTGTACATGTATATGTAAAACAAAGTCATTCTGAGCATTTCAGTGTACATATATATGAAAATTTCTCAAGGAAACAGACTTTATTACCTTCAAATAGTACTTAATATTTGTTCTTTTCCTGCTGCAAAGTACATTGAGATGCTGAAGATTATTTCAAAAGTATTATATGGTTCTATTATATCCACTGTAATTAGATTGCTGTTTTGATAAGTAAAATAAACATAAAATTAATTTAATATGTTTCACATAAACTGAGGAGCAGTTGGAGAACATGTACAAAATTCTTACTTTGAATGGGTAAATGTGCAATAGTTTTGCAACTCAGTTATCAGAGTATAAAATATTGTACATGACTTGTTATTGCAATCATCATCATCATCATCAATGTTATATTATCATCATAATCAACAAAATAAATATGCAAAAGCAGAAATACATACTGCAGAATATTCACCTTTGACTTCATAGTAAACTGACTTGTTGAATCTAAAATCATAGCCTGAATCAGGATGATCTGAAATAAAATATTGTTGATGAAATCCTGCAAATGTTATTCACAGTTTGTATCATGATACTTTTTTCTGATTAGATGAATTAGAAATCTACATCAATTCAAAAATGTCTCCTACTTGCAAAATAAAACAAGAGTACCATAAGAGGCACATTATACACAAATGCAAGCAATCCACAAAGTTTGGTAACTGCAGATGGTGGAAAACTCAAATTACTGTGCAGAAATAAAATTGCTAACAGACAGATGGATGGACATCATAACATACTATGCTCCGTCTTATGGTGAGCACATAACAAAAGTCCCTCAAATATACTGATGCTCTACTGTCCAAAAAGACTTTCCAAAAATCCAAAATAACACCATTTCTTCTTTTTAATGGCTGAATATTGAAACTAGCTCCGATATCCTTGAGAAACTCCAACATACCAAATTTAGTAACAAAACTATTTTCTTATGTATCAGTTAATATGTTCAGAAGATACCTATAAGTGCAGTACAGAATTCTTTATCATGGCATTTGACATTCAACATGATATCATGGGCCAAAGATCATTGAACTTGTCTCATACAATGTCAAGACATAACCTAAGCTTGGTTTATTTTAGGGCTAAAAAAAGTTATTGAAGTGGTATCATTCAAAGTATTCTTCAGGTTGTTATGTAAGATGTTTATAATATTATAAATATTTTAGGAAATTATAAATGTTTGTTGACTTTAATATTTGCTCAAACCTTAATGTTGTGTGTAAGGTCCACATGGTTAAATATTGTCCTAGAATTAGGTTGTTTACTTAGTATTTGAGTTCAAGGACAGTTTTGGTAAACAAGTTGTTGATTCAATTTGAGGTCAAGGTTGATTTTGTTTACAGATAAAACCAGAATTTCCTTGGAGTTATGTGTTAAAAGTCACATGCACCATTTAATATTCTAGAACATTCTGTCATGTGACTTGTCTTATTTTTATACAGCATTTGGTAAACAAGATTCCATTCCAATTTTAAATCTTGTGTTGAAAACATTCTTGTTTTTTTATTATCAGCCTTTTGGAATCATCAGAATGTTTGGAATAATAGTTGTGGTGTAACCTTGTAGTACTGTAATGACATAATTCTGTATTGCTGTATACATAATTCGAAAGGAATTATTTATTGAAACATTCATTGGAATTACCTAAAGTGCTTACATCAACCTTTGAATTTAAATATATTACTTTTTGATACCTGTGGACGTTCTCAACGATGATCTGGATTACATTATTGGGTTACATCACGACACTCCAGACTACCCATTCATTCAGAACATTCATTCATTCAGAATATTCTATATTTAGGACTTGTGATTAGGACACTTAGAATTATTGGATTATTTGGATTTTAATTCACGTTATTGTAAGTGTCTTTTGAATTTTTACTTTAATTATCTAGAAATAAATTGTTTGTTGATTTTAATGACATTGTTGATTTCACTTTCTTCCTGTTACATTTTTCTTAGACCATAGAGTCATAACAAGGTATATCCACAAACTGTGTTAAATGATAAAAAACCATTCATACATGTTTGTTTTATCATGATTACAAGCTTAAAAACTTAAGTCAAGATATTTGACCTTAAAATCAATGTCATAGTGCTGACTATCAACATGTTCATTGGAATGCAACTAAATACAAAGTCTGATCAAAATTCACTTGTGTATGTACAAGTCACTGTGTTCATAAGCTGAATAAAGTACAAAATGCAAGCAATGACCTTTAACTTCATTCAAGGTCAATTATGTCTGACTTTCAAATTCCTTCACAAAAGTACAGATATGTTGGTGGTCAGATCTGCAGCATTTTCATTCAGAAAAATTTAATATTGCAAGAAGTTGGGTTTTTTTTACAACCCTATGTCAGTGCCACATTTCATGCAAGAGAAGTTGTGATAAGATTTTTGAGATGGCAATGGTACCATGTTAGTGGTCAGATAAACACAATTTCAATTAGAATTAGCTACATATTTCTATATTAGTGTGTCAGTGAAAACCAAATGTCAATACAATCTTCCATTCAAGAAAAGTAGCCATATCAAGATTTCCAGGATGGCTGTTTTGGAGGTTGTATCAGCATCATTTTAATACAGGAAAAACTATATACCATCAAACCTGTCCTAACAGTCACCTTTAGTAAGTGGTCACCTGTTCACAACAGCCATTCTAATTCCCCACACACACACAAATTTCTATATAAATGTCCTGTATGTAATGGTCACCTGCCGTCCATGGTCAGCAGTCAGGTGTTTCCTAACTAATCAATAGTTTCTCCCTGCCTTAAGTGGTCACTGGCGCGTATCTACAGTAGTGAACACTCAGTCATTTGCTTCATGAGGAAGGCATTGTTTAGGTAAAGGAATATCATGTAAATCGATGTGCAAACATTTCTTATCTCACTTGTACTCACTGTACTCCAGTCATGTTGATAGTGCAACTCCAAGGTGTCACTATGTCAAATTCGAAAGCGAGACAGTTTTATCATTAGGGTAGAGGATCGAAACAATTCATTTGCTGGATGGTGGGAAAAGTAGTTGTGTTATGGCATCAGAAATGGAGGTCATCTTTTGTGCCAGTGTGACAGGTATAGTTAGATATCTTCATCTATTTGCCTGTGAATTAAATCTCTGAAGAAAAAAAGTTCATCTTTGAGAAGAGATATGAGTTACATCCCTTTTTATTAGGGTCAGGTGTCATTCAAAATTCAAAATGTGTCTGTAAAGGCAGGTGAAGTTTCAGTTCATGGGTCACAACAAATAACCATATACAGCTTCTTTTGATTTTCTGTTCATCACAGGCTTCTCACTTAAGCTGACTGTCTTTGATCTTGGTGATTTGAGCAACTTACTAATCCAGATATTGTTTGTAAAGTGTGAACAAACTAAGATCGGTGTATATTTTAAGTTAGTGATGATTTCATTTATAGGATGGATTAGAGTGAGCAAGATACAGTAGTCTTGTGTGGAACATAAATTTGGGAGAGAACAGCATATACCCATAATTATGATTTTGTTGTACAGTGCACATAAAACAATCTTGATAATGTAATAATAATAATAATAATAATAATAATTATAGTAATAACGATAATGATATTCGGTGCATGGTATATGTTCAAAAACCAATTTTAAGAGGTGAACCTGCATACAGCAGTCACCTGTGTGCAACAGTCAGTTTTGTCTTTTTCCATGAGTGGCCGCTAGTGACAGGTTTGACTGTATTGCAAAAAAGAAGTCTTTATTTTTGTTTAAAATGTCGGTAAGGCCCTCTGTTCTGGAGATAAAGCTTTTTACAGACTTGTCAAATTTTGGGTGGTCATACTGACATCATTTTCATTAGAATCAACTACTGTATCTACTCGCACATATGTCAAGTCCAACTACAAACAACACAGACCCTGATCTGCTGTTGCATAATGCATGGGCAGATCAGGGTCTATGTTGTTTGTTCTACTGATTACTCCTAACAAACTGCATAGACCCAGATCTGTCAGCACATTATGCAACAGTAGATCCGGGTCTATGCAGTTGGACCCACCTGTAAGCAAGTATACATGGTATGTGTCACTCTGTTGGGACAAACCAAATAATGAATGTTATTTTACTTCATGCTTCGGTTGATGAACTATTTTTGTGCAACATTGAATGAAAAAATACAAGGGAAAATCCATATACATTTATGTAAATATCAAAAGAATTGTATGCTCAAAACTTTGTTCCACTTTGGATGTATTTGTAGTAGATGGAGTTATACTATATGCAGACATTGTTTCATGTATAATTTGCTAACTGGTCATAATAAACATTGGTTGTGACCCATACAAACAACATTTCAGTGTATGTTATCATTCTATTACAATTTTGCTAACATACTGAATGCACGCTGGATAGATGTTCCTGTGCATTATAGTTTCTGTATTAAGTCTATTGTGCTGTGAGACTTCAATGGGTAGGTTCAGATCCAGCATGCATAGTGACTTGGGT
This sequence comes from Margaritifera margaritifera, assembly GCA_029931535.1. Taxonomy (NCBI): domain Eukaryota; kingdom Metazoa; phylum Mollusca; class Bivalvia; order Unionida; family Margaritiferidae; genus Margaritifera; species Margaritifera margaritifera. Next base: position 233,762 of record JAQPZY010001128.1, read on the forward strand.
AATGTTTGTGAACAAGTGGCATAAATAATAATAATTATTGTTGTTTATTATTAGCCAGAATTATTCATCTGTCAATCAGTCATTGTTCAAATTGAAACCTGAAATATAAATTTAGAACAAAGTCAGAAAGGTTAAGTTAGTCGGTAAGTCAGTCAGTCAGTTCAGCAGTTTAGCAACAGCAAGTTCAGTTTGCGAGTGAAGTTCAGTTAAAGTGTTCAGTTCAGTTCAGTAGAGTGATGACCATAAATAAAGTCCTCAGTTGTGCAAAATGGATATGATGGATTTTTAATAAGTTACAAAATGCAGAAGTGGTGAAATGCTATAAAATATTATGAGATGACTAAGTGAGAATATATTCTGAGTTTATTATGGACAACATGAGGTGGTCACCATTACAGTTATGCCATGTCTGTAAATATATATATTATGAACTAAAAGTGCAGAGTTCTAAGCTATTTCTCCTATGCACACATGCATCCAACATCCATGTGTGGCAAGTTCATTTGGTACAGTGAAAAGGGCGTATTTTATTCAAAATTCATCCATATTTTATAATCTTCAATTATAACCTTATTAAAGGACACAGAATATATTTCAGGTTTACATATGTTTATGCCATATTTTAATGTTGACTTAAACAGAGATGCTGCCAGGATTTTATCTAAAGGGGGGAGCTCCCCCCTGGTCACCAAAAAAAGGGGGGAGTAGAAAAAAAAGAGGGGGAGGAGGAAACAGCCATAGTTCAATATTTATCTAACACATAAATATATGTCTTTTTCTTTCTTCTTGCTCCACTTTGTTAGAGTTCTGTTGAAATCAAAATCCTCAAAAGATGTCTCCTATAGTTGTATAAGCATTAATCTGTTGATCATTTCTGAGCTTAATTTGTTCCTTATCTGTGTATGAATATTGTTCTGTGCTGAGAACCCACTTTCACATATGCATAGATAGTTAAGCCAGCTTGAACAAGTTGGAAAACGGTTCTTTATGGTTGTTATGTACAATTTTTAACAGCTCATAGGTATTGTCTCTTGGATATCTCTGCTCCAAAATAATATTTTTCACTAACAAGGGCTCTGCCAAAGTTTCACTTTCTTGAATCAGTGCTTTGCTGACTACTATACCAGATTTATTGTCTGTTCCACAATGTTGTATTAGGGTTTTAAGTCCATCGATGCCATAGTCAGCTTGTTCAAACAGAGGTATTTTGATCAAAAATAAATATCCTTACTTTTTAATTTCTTTTTAGCTTCTTATTTATTCAATTTATCTTAACCCTTAGAGTGCTATATAGTTTTGTAGCACAAGATCCCTCAAGGCAGAATTGTTTGAGAAAAGAAATGAAAATTGCACTCTTCTTTTAAACTGCCTGTATTTTAATTAGGTTTGGTATTCTGCCTATATTTGATATTTGATCTCGAAATACTGCTTAATAGGGGACTGACTGGCATGACGTTTGTTTTTGTCCATCCAGCATGTACATCAGCTGACTCACATTCAACATCATTTTCAGGTTCAAAATTACTCACTGGTATTTCCAGTAACTCTTTCCAGGCTCGAATAATCTCATATACTTCACAACTTTAAAAATCATTGTCATCATCGCTCTCATCAGCCAGTATTTGCCGAACTAAATCATCATCTGAAGATGAACCATGCTGGGAGTTCGCCATTTGGGGTTTTCTGTTTTCTAGGAACCCTAACTTTAAACATGAATTTGTAAAACTTCCTTCAGGAATGCAAGGTTCAACTTCGACAATGCTTGTTCCAGGTCCCAATGTGCCAATCAAATTTAGTTCATGTCAAGCTGAAGTACTCAGATGTGTGAACAGTTACCTACCAGAAGAAAGACAGATGACGAGACAAGCACTACGAGACCTCTACTGGTGGTGCAACTTATGCTGCGACAAGCACTTTAAGGGTTAACAGTTAAATAAAAATTGTATACTGCACAGAGTACATTTTTATATGCACAACTTTAAACTAATTTGCATGAGTTCTTGTGCATCACTGCTTTCCAAGTGCATGAATTCATACAAACTTTGTGGAATTTGCACACTCGCATGCCATGGCAGCATCTCTTCTTAAATGCAATGTTTATTGGAATTTCAGACAATGGTATATCTTCATTAAACTCTGGAGTTTTGTAAATTATAAAACCTAAAGTAAACAATTTGTTAAATTCCATATTAGCAGAAAAAAAACTCACATATAAAATGTATTTAACTCCTTAGCGTACTTGACATTGGTTATAAAGTAAATGTGAGATCTGTAAGTTCAAGGCAATTAAGAGATTGTCAAATATGATGTTTTGCAGGGCTTTCAGTGTAAAAATGGAGTCAAAAAAAGATGAAGAAATTTGTTTTGCTTGAGAGGTTTCAATGTAGCTCAAAGATTTCAGAATGGGTCTTGGACATTGTTCTAATTATAATACAGTTAGATCTATCTATAAAGTGCACTTAAGGGACCATAAGTATTTGTCCCTTATGGACATATGTCATTTAAATAAGTTTCAAATTTATAATAAAAAAGGCCCATGAATATTGCCCTTTAATCAGAAGGTACCCTGGACAAATCTGCTAAGGCAGGTTTCACTGCACCTTATCCAAAAACACTACCAGAAACTAGAAATCTATAATAAGAGCAAAGTACACTTGCCTTTCTTCATTCATACAGTATGTGTTGGTCTCTCTAAACACAGTCCAACTGAGTTCACATTCACAGACTCGTCAACCTGTCTGAGGTGTATTAAAATTATAAAACTAATGTCTACATCAAAGAGGCCACCCTAGGAGTTTTGGAGAACAAGGGAATATGGCATTGATTTTCAGGTAACCAGAGAATGCTGATAATTATTTTAAGGGATGTGGACAAGTTGGGAGGGGGAGGAGAAGTATGTGAACAAAGTGACAATTTTTTAGAGAAAGTCTGGTGAACAGTGGATTTCATTTTGAGAGAACAAGGGAATAATAACAAAGATTTTCAAGAAATGAGGAAGTACAGCCTCCCCCCTTCCTGAAGGATCTTATTTTTTTTTAAATATTCAATCCTATCCCAGGTTTAGACTTTTCTTTACAGGGTGCATGACAAGTTGTCAAATATTAAGTACCTGTGACACATACAAACACTCAAACAGCATCAGTACCAAAATGTTTTAAAAGTACAGGAATAATTGAACTCTTACCTGGGCATGGCATATGTCAATCACCTATCACACAAAAGCAGTAAAATGAACCCCTGTCCAATCTGGACACCCAGGTAGATGTAAATGTTAACCTAAATGCACTTTTACTGGTATAGTTTGGTGGTCAGCAAGAGTCCAACTGAGTTGCTCAGCTAGACAGTCTTGGTTATATAACATGTAAAATTTAAAATCTTTATGTGGTCAGCAAGAATTCATATGAGTTGGTCAGCTAGACAATCTTGGTTATATAACATGTACAATTTAAAATATTTATGTGATCAGCAAGAATTCATATGAATTGGTCAGCTAGACAGTCTTGGTTATGTAATATGTACAATTTAAAATCTTTATATGGTCAGCATGAGTTCAAATCAGTTAGTCAGCTAGACAATCTTGGTTATATAATATGTACAATTTAAAATTTGTATGTGGTCAGCAAGAGTTCAAATGAGTTGGTCAGCTAGACAGTCTTGGTGATATAACATGTACAATTTTCAATCTTTATGACTTGTAATATTTTCATCCAATTTTCATGAAATTTTACAACTTACTTAAATTTAATCTGTCAACCACCATTTTTTTCAGGGATAAAAATACAAATTCTAAATAAATAACAATGCTAATTAGTGTGTGAAGCATTCTTCTCAAATCTGATAGGTCAATTAACATACGTCCTGTCAAATGGGTGTAGTAGTCTTCTGCCCCAGTATACATGCCAAGGAAACTGTCAAAACCTCGGTAGGTGGGGGTGTACTTCCAGTTACAGAATCCCAGGTGCCATCTGAAATATGGACCATAACTCGGTAAAATTCTGCCAGAAAATGCTGAAAATCAAAATTGACCTAGATCTTCTCACTGTCAACATTCAATACAAATCTGACTTCAATGCATTAAGTCCTTCCAATGTTACTGAGCAAAACGGAAATTGAAGGCAAAGTTCTAAGTCAAACAGGAGGCCGTAACATTTTGCCCCATAATTTTGAAATTGAACGTGGCATAGGTCCTCTCAAAGTAAAGCCTCATACCAAATTTTATCACAGTGCATTAAGGCCTTCACAAGTTACTGAGCAGAAACGAAATATAAGGGCAAAGTTTAAAGTCAAACAGGGACTAAAACTCTGAAAAACTTTTCTGCAAAATGATGAAAATCGAACATGACCTACATCTTTTTAATGTAAAGCCTCATACCAAATCTGATTATGATCCATTTAGTCCTTCAAAAGTTATTGAGTGAAAATGAAATTTGTGATGGATGTAAAGTTATGGGATGGACAGATATGGGTAACACTATAGGGAGGGAATATAATAAAGATATTATCCATTTTGTTTATTCAATAAAGGCCGGTCTTTACATCTAATTGTACTACCATGATTGTTACCAATATCCAATCTTAATGAATACTATCCTGATTGTTACTAATATCCAATCTTAATCAGCGCTATCATGACTGTTACCAATATCCAATACTAATGAGTACTATCATGTTACCAATATCCAATCTTAATGAGTACTATAGCTGGTAAACAAATGCGCTCAAACTTATATTTTATTAAATAAATAAAATAAAAACCGCTGTTAGTGTTGTTTATTTACACTTTTCTTCTTAACTGCAAACTTTTGAAGAACAAAATTTGATAAATCTATGGGCAATATAGGAGACTAGATGTTTGCACTACGTACAAAATATGTGCAAGTCAGAGCAACCTGTACTTGTATTATATTTTGTTTTGCTGTATAAACACTGTTTGATGCAATAAAAGTTTTGAGTCGATTTATATTTGCCATTTTCATAACCCATATCTAATTCCCAAGTAATATTTCCTCAGTTATCTGTCAGTGCAAATCCCTTGGCTTGTAAAGGCAGCCTCACTTTGTTTTCCACAACCCTTTGATCGAGCCACAAAGGTGATACTTGTTCAGTGCCAAATAGAGTCCTATATTCAGCTGAGAGAATTTATTTGAACTTCCTGTGATCATGCCGCACAATTGACACCTGTTCAGTTGTGGCAAATTCTTTAATACTGGTACATTTCACAATGTATGCTCAAAGTGTAACTTACAGACCCTGACTGTTCCACTGTGTCAATTTATTTTCAAAATTCCTGTGAATACTGCTAAAGAGAAGCCAAAGCCGGCTTCCCTTGGTTGGCCGACTTTGTATATAAAAAATCTGTACACTTAAAAGAATCCAAAGCTGGCTTCCAGGGTCTGCTTGCTTTGTAATAAAATAAACTTTGTATTTGATACCCTACTGGTAAGTTGAAACAATGTTTGCCATTAGTAAACATAACTGATACAAACAGGCATTGATGTCTGCAGGGTAAATAGTATACATGGCATTCATTGTCTTTAAGAATACGTTCTGTATCCCATGCTAGCGAAAATATTGTCATTTGCTCTCATGGTGAATGTATTTCCTAATAATGATTTTTATTTGCAAAATATTGTTATATTGTTAACCTGGATATAATACACTATTGGTTATTTTGCACCATACACTGCGTCATGCGTGAATTGCTGGTGCCTTCAAGCAATCGGTTGTTATTTCTTTGTCTCTCTCTTTTATTGTTTGTGATTTTGCTGGATCCAATTTTCAGTTTGATAATATACCAGTATTCAAACTTCTGAGGACAACCAAACATGATTCATTTATCTATATTCACGTCAATAAAACAATGTGTCAATGTTGTTACCTGACATAAGCGATACACACGACCGGTACTCTACAACACTGGACCTCGTGTTAGTGGATATGTTTGTGACTTTTATACATAAATTGCTTATGAAGAAAAAAAAGAGGAATAAATGAGAACAGTACAAGGTTAGTTTCTTTCAATTTATTATCAAATAAACGTTTAATTTACCTACCTTATTGTAACATGAAGTGCTGGGGGGGGGAGACAGCAAGTTCAACACAATTTGTTTCGGTTATTAAGTTTTGGGACATATGATCTAGTTGACAAGAAGTTTAACCATTAGTTATGGGACAGGAAAAAAATCATTTATTTTATCTTGTCCTAAGATATACAGTAAATACGGTACTATCATGACTGTTACCGATATCCAATCTTAATGAATACTATCATGATTGTTACCAATATCCAATCTTAATTAGTAATGTCATGATTGTTAATAATATCCAATTTTAATGAGTACTTAAATGATAATAAATAGAGAATGAAATAAAAAAGGACAGACAAACAGATGGATGGATAGATCATTCATTCATCCATCCACCCACCCACCCATCCATCCCAAAAAGAAGAGTAGTGCACAAAATAAAATTGTAGAGCTACCTGGTATTCTAGATATGACTGCATAAATAAAAAATTACCTATTGTAAGGGCTGTTCCAAAAATAAATGTATGGAGATGGTGGAAAGCACTTTTCCCAAAACCCTACCACCTGCAAAATTGCTCTGGTCAACACAAAACCCTTCAACAATCTAAATTACCACCATCAACTATATTTAATTCAACGAAGTTCCAATTCTCCCATACCTTTAAGAGTGGAAAAGCCCCAGGAGATACTCACTTTCCAACCATATGAGTAACATAATCCATTTCTTTGAGCTTCTGTGAAAGTAGAGTGAAATTCCTGTACAGGTAACCTGGTCGTGATGCATGAAGGACATTGTGCTACAAAATAATGAAATTCATGAGGTAAACGCTTCAAAATTAGATTAGAGTAACTACCATGCTGTAAATTCATTTATTTTCATTGACATCATTATTTATGATTTACGGAAAAATGACATTCTCTTCGATACATAAATTCATGGATTGGGCAAGGGGTTCTACAAACGAATGATCATTGTTCATTGGGTCTTAAAAATTGTTGCTGGTAGCAACCATAACATCCATGAAAATTAGTACCTTACAAAATATAGTGAATTCACACAGAGCTCTGTGTAAGTGCTTACAGCACATCCTGGACCTTTAAATGTTAGTCTTGGAAAACCAATATTCTCAGACTGTGCTTATCAGCTAGCCCCGGAACCCTGATTTTCTGAAACTGTGATTCCTTTGAATGTATTTTTTTTCCATAAAGATTAAAAGAAAAAACACCTAACTGGCAAAGAAAGGGAATTACAGGAAAAGAAATTTAATAAATTTCATATTCAAAAAGTTAAGAAGACAAAAGTCAAAATGTAAATGAAACCAAAAGATAGTAATAATTATAGTAAATAAGCAAACCTTTACTTATTTGTCTAAACTGTAATGATTTTAACGTTAACTATAAGACTCGGTCTTTTCTCACCTTGTCTCCCATTTTTCCTATCTGGACCTTCAATTTCTGGAGGCTGAGGGTCCAGAACTCTGATGATCAAAAGCCAAAAGAGAGACCTGTTTATAGTGTTTACCCATGTACAGTAAGCAGCAATGTGTCAGCAGCACAGACCCAGATATGTTGTTGTATAATGCATCAGCAGATTTGAGTCCAAGCTGTTCATTCCACTTGACATTTCAAGCAAAACAACACAGACCCCAATCTGCAAGAACATTATAAGATGATAAATCTGAATCTGTACTGTTGGCAGTTGGGTGCAAGTGAGATGGATAAATACTGTATTCTTTTACATACTATATATACTCACTTATAAGTCAAGTCCAACTGCAAACTGCACAGGCCCAGATCTGCCATCACATAATGTGCAAGCAGATATGGGTCTATGCAGTTTGTTAGGAGTGATCAGTAGAATAAGCAACATAAACCCTGATATGACAGCACAATATGCGATGGCAGATCAGGGTCTATGTTGTTTGCAGTGGGACTCGACTCACAAGTTAGTATATACGATACCCATTTAATCTTACATACGGTAGATGATCAGGTGTTTGATATAGATGTTGAATTCATATTTCCATATTGCACACCCAGACTGGAACTATTTAGGTGATTTCACTGACATTGGCATGTCAGCATTCTTAGATACAGTGAGCTGTACTTTTATACATATCCCAAATTGTTTTGAATTCCATTAACACTATATGACTAAAAATTGCTGGAAAGTGCAAAAAAACAGGTAACGTAATAAATACTAAACCACTTCATATTTTGTTTTCAGCTGGAAAAAAAATTCTGATATGATGTATGAATATGTTTAGGTTGGATAGCCACAACATACCCCTACATGATATCAAAATTGTTCCTTCTGCCAACTTAAAACAAAACACGTATGTATTTTTGTGTATGTACTGTATTATTATCTAGCTCATTTAAAAATCAATGGAAAATATCAACCCATCTATAATATAACTAATACCAAATGCACCAAGCTTTTGAAATTCAAAAATAAATTTCTTCAAAATGAAAAACATGTTGTAAAAGAGGTTTAGTGCCTTTACAAACTAGATGTAACTCTTTTGACTCATCTACTTTTGATATTTATTTTTTTTTGGGGGGGGGGGGGTGAAACAATTAACCGATGCATCAATGTATCAATAATTTTGCCATTTTGATACATTTATCAATACAAATGATGAAGAATCGATACAAAATGATACTTACACTATACAAGTTAGTTCAATCTTCAGCAGTCATGAATAATTATTTAGTCATTTGCCTTTTCATTCTTTAAATTGAGAATTCATCAGAGAGGGCAATCATGCACTTGTTTCTCTCAGTTTCTATCAGTAAAAAAGAAACACTATTGACAACACCCATTTTCCCCGTCTACAAATTAGGATAAAGTGACTAACTTGTGCAGTTTGAAATCTGCCCCCTTGCCAATTCCGTGTTAATTTTTTTTATCTTGTCAGCATGTTCAGCCACTGATAAAATATATCAAAGTAAAGGAGACATTCCAAGCTTGTTTCCCAATGTGTGATTTAAGTACATTACTGATCATTTAATAGCTACTTTTACACGAAGTTTCTGTTGCTTCATATCTTGTCTACTTGGATCGAGTTTGGAAGCCCACACTTCCAGTGTGTCATGTAATGAAATATGCTATATTCAATTCTGATTTGTGGTTATTGTTTCTTGCAGCTCAGGGTCAACAATAACCACCAATCAGAACTGAATGTAGCTTATTCACTGCGTGACACACTGTAAGTGTAGGCTTTCAAACTCGATCCAAGTCGATACAAAGCAACAGAGAAACTTCACATAAAGGTGGCTATGAAATGGTCAGTAATGAACTTAAAGCAAATACTTTTCCTTTTTCACTGACAGAAACAAGTGCATGTGGTCATGGCTGTTGTTTTACGTCTGCAGGAAGTACAGTGTGAGGGATTTAGTTGTTGGTCATCTTCGCTCCCACACCAAGAACTGTTCTAGATAAGATTTTCCTTGCACAAGGAAATTGCACTATTTCTTCTGTTTTAAGATAACATCGTAATGCCTTCCAAATTTAAGCAAAGACATAAAACTGGTGATAAGACAAGTTTTTGAAAGCACTTGTGCAATGCAAAACAAAGGATGTGGTGATCAAGACGAGTCCTGCATTCAATCAAATGGAGCAGCTAGAAATGGCCAAAAAGGTTGAATTAGAATCACCAACAACTAGCAGGGTTGTCCGTTTCAAACTATTTTAGTTATCTTGTCAAGGATGAGAATGGCATATGAACAGATCAGCATAAGTCTGTCTGCAGTCTGCATACAGGAAATACGACCAAATTGTCGACACATCTAAAATGGCACCACCCTATCACTGACAATCCTTCTAAAAATGACAAGACCTTCAAGTTGATAAATTGTACCTATAATGTATCATACTGTAGCTTCTGTATCACGATATCTATCGATATGTGGCACAGGTTTATCATTTCCCCACTACTTTTAATCTATTATTTTTGCAGTTGATGCCCTGCATGTCGCAAAAACCATAAATGCAAATGATGTAAAAGTGTGTCCAATGTGAAGAAAATGTGCAGAAAATGAGAGAAAGGACCAAATCTTTAGTGAAGAGATATACATATTTGGTCAGATGATAAGACCCTATAAAATATTAATACTGAAACATTTTTCAGTATTTCAGTATATCAGGACATGGAAATTCTGCAGACAATTTTAATCCAATCCGCTGTCTTCTCACCTGAAGTCCCACGTGGTAAGGATAATAGCCTGTCAGCAGACTGCTTCGGGTTCTGGTAAAAAAAAAAATGGTTCACATGTATAGTAAAACTCTGCTCTGATGCATCTTTATGACCAACTAAATTGCTATTTTATAATGAAGAGCATTCCATTCTTGGAGATATAACGTACGAATTGTATGCATTTTACAATTGATGATGCTTAGAGGCACACATTGTCTATATAAACTAGAGGTGCTGTACTTGTATCACTAATAGTCAAAATGATATCAGGCCCTGGAAATTGTTTTGTTTTTATTTTGGGAGGTTCTTGTTTAAATGACACTTTAAAAATGCTATTGGCTATATCATGCCAAGAAAATGAGAGCTAAGTGCCTTTCCCAAAGACCACACCAAGACAGCCAACCCAGGCTGGCCTGGGCTGGTATTGTTCACACAACCCTTGGATTACAAGTCCTACACTCTACCAACTGAGCTACCGCAGCTCTCAAATTACATTTTCATACTTTTCCTATAGAAATATAAAGATCCCAGGTCCAACAATTCAAAAACAGTACTTTACAGGGTCAACAAACTTTACATTAAGTGTGAAAAGAAAGAATTATAAACTTCACTCTTTATAGTTTAGATCACAAAATTATCAAAGTTTTAAGTATGATTAAAATACTGAAAGTCTCTTAACAGAAGGTCTGGATTATTTAATTTCTGAAAGGGCAGCTGGCTATTTGAATTATTCATCATGTTTAGAGCACTGTGTACCAGTACCTCGCCATAGTGAGATCCCACTTCAAAAACCCTAATGACATCTATGATAATGGAAATTTGTTTAAAAGGTTGTTGAAATTTTAAGTCTTGTCAAATTTACATGAATGATATATCAGAATGTTAAAGGCTGGGTTGAGGTACAAGAGGAGCAGGGCTTTACAAATTTTATAAAAGTCAGCTTGCCCTAGAAAATTGAACTTGCTCTTGGGTGATTTGAGCTTGCCCCAAAATATGACAATAAAATATCACAACTTAAGTAAAACAAAAAATATATGGTAAAATAAAATACTGGATGTTTTAAGGAAATCACAACGTATTTATTTTACAAATACAGAACTTTCATTTTCTTTTTATTTTTGTTTGCACCTTAAAACAGCATGTTGATAATTAAAGTTATCAAAAAAGATATATGCAAATTATGCAAGTAGATAGATATGTAGATGAGGAAAGAAAGGAAGGGTTAGAATGCAGATATAGTTAGAAGAGCAAAAACAGACATGTACATGTATAAAAATATTCCAATACATGGATAGTTAGATAAGAGTTTTGGAAATGCCATGATTTTTCAGAGATGTTTTGGAAAAAAAAATTAAACTGAAAAATTGAACATCCAAGAACAGAACTGTGTTAACTTAGTTTTAATCATGTTGCAATGTATCATAACATTTTTCTTTATCTACATTTCCACTTAAAGTTCAATTGATCATGCAGATTTAAGTATCAAATCCAGTAAGAAAACAAGGTATTCCATTATCAATGAATTCACACCATGCGTTTTTATTCTGGGAAGTGTTGTGTCCACTCACATCTGCTTCCATGTCATCCAATTTTCACCTTGAAATCAGTGACACACATCTAAAGAATCTTTGACAAGCTGACTTTTGAGAATGATTTTAGAAAATTTTATTTTGATCCATTTAATTATTTTTCAAAGAGTAAGTATGTATCAGTCTCCTGTAATAATCACATGAACAATAGATTATAAACACCAGTTGTGAGCATTAGATTTCCTGGTGGCAAATCATCAGAGACAAGTGCCGCATAATTTCAAACACACCTATCAAAGAAAACTCATGAGTTATATTATTAAGCATTATCACCTAGTCACCTTGAAATCGACGACATGCATCAAAACAATCTTTGACAAGTGGATTGTTCGGAGTTGACAATCTCGGCAGATACGAGCTCATAAACTATCTGTGGCTAGTTTAGGACTTGTAAGTCGAGTAATCCTGTATAGGCACAAATATTACCATCAAAATATAACTGATAAGTTAAAATATAAATATTTATTTCCTATTTGTCAAAACTTGCTTTAAATACTATATTCACATTTCATGTCTGCAGGAGAAAATGCAAGACTGAACTTGACAATGACTACAAGATGGAAATGACAGACTTTCACAGTATATCTTGTGAAATAAAGGGTCAACAGATGAAAGAAACTGTGGGCAGTTATGTAATTTTAGAATGTGGTACATATAAATGTGAAATAAAGGTGCTGATATATGTACTGTGGTGAGATTGCAGAGTATAACACTTGCAAAACATAAACCATCACCAACTGAACACAACCTCCCTATCTCAAAATTTTTTGGACTTGCCCATTGCCAAGTACCTTGCAAACTTGAGCTTGCCTGAGCCAAATCTGATCTTGTCCCAGGCATTGGGCAAGTGTATTTGTAAAAGTCCTGAGGAGGATTAACTGAGCCATGTTATTTTCTCTTCGGCTGTGATAGTTAAGAGACCTCTCAATACGCACCTGATTGGTCAATCGTATGCATGATTTTTGTGATAGGCAGACCTGGCCCCACACCTAAAAAGGTATAAACAAAGGTTTCACAACCCTGTCTTTATGCGTTGTAAATAGCTAGTCCTCTATTATACTTCTGGAAAAAATAACCTACGAAATTGCATGTCACCATTTTTTCTAAATGAATCGATGTCTATGAACATGTAAGAATATGTAAACTGTTAATATTTTATTATGTAACTTCATACTGCCTTCTAATAACAGACTGTTTTATAACCAATACTTATTTTTCCATTATAAGAGTATTTTATATCTTCTTTTTCTCATGTATGAATACATTTGTTTAAATTAAGCTCAAGTTTATCTAGCAAGACAAGTACATATTTGAAAAATTCACATTTACTATATAGCAGTCCACCCAGGATTTTTAAAAGTGGGAAGTCTATTTATGGCTGGTTACTTTTATTGTTTGACACTTAATTACTTACGGAGTGCAAACTGGCTGGACATAAGAGGAGTTCAGGATGACACCATTTTGTGCCAGTCTGTCCAAATTGGGAGTGTGCATCTGAGGGTTGTGCCAACCAACATCATTCCATCCTTAAAAGAAAACTTTTATCAGTAACTCAAACATATGACTTAAAAAGCAATAGCACAGAGGCAAAGATGCATGTATACATCTGCACAAACACAAAAACAGACAAATGGCAAGGCATACATTTCACCAAAAGTGAATTCAAATTATAAGGTTTAAGACCATCTTTTTATGCTGTAAATACTTTTTTTTATCATGCACAATTTAAAAATGATACTGTGTCATTGTAGGACCAAGTACCATATATACTCGCATATAAGCCAGGTCCAAATGCAAACAATATAGACCCTGATCTGCCATCGCATAATGCGCCAGCAGATCAGGATGTGTTGTTTGTTCTACTGATTAGTCCTTACAAACTGCATAGACCCAGATCTGAAGGTGCATATATGCAGTTTGCAGTTGGTATCGAGTTATACACGAGTATATATAAGGTGGCAACTTGGCCAGTCCCTGGATTACCTTACCAGATCCTGGTATGGCACATTGCCATCTTGCATCAAGTAACTGTCTTCGATGTCAGATGTTTATCTTACTATGTCTGAAATGGTAGTTTTGTTTGGAAATGTGTATTCAATTCAGGCAGTCCTAATAAGAAACTCTAGATAATCAGCATATTTGAAACAAACTAACAAAAGCTGTCAGAAAACAACATAGCTATCCTGTACACTGATGCTAGCCATTAATACCTGACCCACACCAAAATGTTCAAATTTTTCTATGGAAATCAAATCTTGCTAGGCAAAATATTCCTTTGATGTTTTTTTCATAATAATGGTTTAGCATCATAAAACACTACTGAGAGCATTGCTCATTTTTGGGGGGCAATATCGACTATGCAGTTTGTATTGGAATTTTTGTAAAAACACATATTAGAAGTAGGTGAATGGTGCAATATAAACAATGCCCTTTTTATTTGGGAATTTACATGATCACTACTCACCATGATCAATAAACAGACATATATGTACCTGCAGAATCAACGGTGCACAAGACACTTATCTAAAAACAAACAACTTTGAGCGAAGACAATGAAGTATGAAATATAGGTCACAGTGACATATTTTGGGAAATAACAATGTTATACATAACACAGACTATCCACACATAAGTACATAACCCAGCAAGTAACATTACTTCAGAAACTCACAACAGAGCTCAATTAAAGTCACAGATGTATGAAATGTTGGCCACAGTGCCATACTTTTGATGTGATGATGTACAGTAGTTTGGTGTTTTATGGCATTGCAACTTAAGTAGGTTATTCATTGCCAAAGCAACGGGAATGAAGAGCCCTGCCCAAAGACACACCATGGTAGCCAACCCAAGCCAATCCACTGGTAATATTCTCACACAAACCCTTTCAGCCACGAATCCAACACAATAACCACTGATACTCCTGTGATGATGTAGTACTCTACATAATGGATCCATAGATGAAGCCAAATGAATGTATGATGAAAATTATATGACACACTTACTAAATGTCCAAGGTAAAAAAGACACTGAAACATGAAATGCATGTCATGGTAACCTACTTTTAGTATGACAGTTTAGTTTTCCAAGTTGGATCCACATGTTTCACTACAAGACTCTGAAAGTGAGAACTAAAACTGAAAAACTTAAATAACTGAAAACTGACCTAAAATAATGGAAAACTGAACCTACAGTAGGTATGATGGCGAGATGGACAGAATGAAGGACAGATGGGCAAGTTGATGAGGTTAACACATTATTCCCCTTCCTTGTTTATTGTGGATAATACAAAAAATAGGTTTGTGTTCTCAGACAGCAAATCAAAAGGTTTGCCTCAAGCTAATAAAATGGTTTGAAAACTTGACCTGATAGAGCAAACATAAAAGCTTTATTCCCTCACTTTTCACCATAAACTGTATTAAAAATAAGTAAAAATGCATTAACATCTAATTCTAATTTAAAGGTCACAAAAAATTCTTATCAATGTACAGAAGTAAAATTTAAAAGCAAAGTTCCTGCACATGAATGTAACCAAATCCTTCAATACAAACTTTAATATGCTGTCTGCCTATAACAAACCTTAAACACAAACTTTATCCTCCAACATTTCACTATAAATTGCAAAATAATTTGTGCAATTTTATAAAATGTAATCAACAATGTCAGGTATATGCTATAATACCGAAGTGAAACTGAAGTGCAAAGTATCTTGTTATAAACCATAATCAAAACCTGAAATGCAAATTTCAACATGCAGGGCTGAGCAAATTTTTTTTTAACCACTAGTCCAGGACAAGTGGTTTCAGAAAATTCACTTGTCCCACCTTACTTTTCACTTGTCCCACCTTATTCTTCACTAGTCCCACCTAACTTTTCACTGGTCTCAAAATGGTAATCACATGCCAAGATTTGATGAGATGAATGTACTTAATCCATAGAAAAACAAACAAAATAATATACAACATAATTATTTATTAAAAGAATTTAATTTTTCAAACAACATTGGTTTCTTATACATTTCATGCTGTCTACTTATAACCAACATTAAACAATCTTTAACGTCAAACTTTTCACTACAAACTGCAAAACAATTACCACATATACTCATTTATAAGTCAAGTCCAACTGCAAACAACATAGTCCCTGATCTGCCATCACATAATGCACTGCCAGATCAGGGTCCATGTTGTTTGTTCTACTGATTACACCCAACAAACTGCAAAGACCCAGATCTGCCAGAGCATTATGCAATGGCAGATCTTGGTCTGTGCAGTTTGCAGTTGGACTTAACTTATAAGGGAGTATATTTGGTACTACACCTATATAAACAAGTATCCAATCAGGCATGGAGTCTGTTTTGGCCACCAGCCATTTGAGGCATTCTTAGTTCTGGATGTTCCATCATGCACATTTGAAATGATACTTGATTATTGCGAAGAACACTTCGTCAAACAGAGCCATATAATCAAATGCACATGAAGTGTGTTTTATTCACTATGCCATTTTGATGCATACTTAGTTCTGGATATTCCTTGCACATTTAAAATTATAGTACTTGATCACTTAGTCCAAAAGAGCCAGATAATCAAATGCATATAAAGTCTGTTTTGGACACTTAACCATTTGACATATTCTTAGGCATGTTTAACATCCTGATAATTAAGATTCAGTCTGGTATCATAAATGTTTGCTTTGCATTGTTCACAAATTTAAATACCCCATCAAATTAAAAATTAACACAATTGGTTCAAAACCAGGGAATAAAATTATTCTTTTGAATGCATATTTGTGTTTTTTGCCTTGCTTAAAGTATGTGTACTTTTCTGTCATTTAATAATCCACTATACTGTATAAATACATCACACATATCTCTATGCTTGTATAGATTTCAATTCTAAGCAATCGCTTCAGTTTATTTATTATAATCATATTACATTTAATGATCAAGCACTACAGTGAAACAAATAATGTCTAACCAATGCATGATGGTATTACGAGTACGTAGACAAATATTAAAAGCACAAATTTGCAATCCTATCTTTGGATTGTTGTACGGAAGCTACAATGTGTGAGTGGAAATATTTAAAAAATCTGTGTTTCTAAAAACAGATGCACCCACATGGAATGCGTGGCACCATATTTGTTCTTTGCTGTGTGTCGATTCAGTTAGAAAGAAGGATCTAGTTCATTCATATATCCACCTTAATGCTTCAGTTCATTGTCAATGAATAGCTACAGTGGGTTTTTTTTCTTCAGAAACAATGAATTTAAACATCAAAGTTTTGATGTTATTAAATGGTTGGTCCCCTCCTCAAAGTTTATGTGTCCTTGGTCTCTACAGCATGTATTTTTGGCCATATGACTTCGTGTAATTTTGAATAAACTCCCAAAACATGCACTTGTAAAGTTCAGGTTACTCATCCGTAACATCAGTGACCATTGCGGTCTGAATGGAGGAACACTATGGTGTGAAGACGCCTGTGCATGTGCTCTCGTTTACATGTAATAGGGGTTGTTTCAAACTGGTTTAGAAATGTTTTTAAGGACCATTTTCTAATGAAGTTTTAGAAAGTTAAAAAAAATATATGTATTGTTTAAGTGGTAGTTGATTAAGTATTTGTACCTATTTGTAATTACAATACTGTAATCTTGTTACTCCTGTCAGTTAAAATTAATTACAATGTATAGTTTTTGCTGTGCTCTTTTGAAGTCATATGGCCAAAATACATTGCATAATATCTCTCCACCCCAAAATAACACACTTTCAAGTATGAATAATCTGCACACACACACAACAACACCCTGTTCAACTCTCACTTCTCCCTATTCTGTCCAAAAGGAAAAGTCACTTCTCCCTGAAATTCATGTTTAGATTGACCCCTGCATACCCACGGATTTCCTTTGACTCTAGAGCCAGAGTCCCTGATGAAGCATTTAGCTGCCTGGATGCATGTGTTTCAAACCCCTCAGGCCCCCAGGATGCAGCATATTTTGAAAGGGTTCCTTTTGCTTTTCTTGAGTATCTAATTAAAATATATTACATAAAAGGCTTTGTCCACACATTGACACCTTTTCAAGCAATGATAGATTGAATGCCCCCAGTTAGTACACATGCAGATGCTGAAATAAGTGTCTAATAAGACACTAATTGCATTATGTAATTCCTCAGCAGTGTGATGCCTAATTGTATGGTATGGTATTATCAAGAACTGTTTGAAATTCCTATAGATGAAATAAAAGATCTACTGCTATTGTTATTGAAGTCTTTGTTTTTACCACTATCTTTATTTAAGTCTTTGTTGTCTATTTTCTATTTGACTGAGTGAGCTGTAAATTTGCCTTTGATTTAATAATGTTAAATGAGTTTTGCTTTGATTGTAAAAATTAAACTTCTTGGCATTAGGTGGATGCAACTTCAGAATGAAGCTGATAAGGTAAGTGAGAGTCACAGGTCAAAGACAAGTTGGTGGTCAAATTGTGCAGAGAAATTCCCCTAGATAAAAATGAAACAGAACGATGTTGGAAATATAAGTGCTGTTTGTTCCTGGTGTGCAGAGTGCAAAAAGACAAAGTCTTTCATTAATGGAAGTACTAATTTACAGTTTTATGCACTTACCCGACACAAGACGAACCCTGATCACGTACATGCTGTAACTGGAAGGACTACTCAGTCTCTTTTTATTTTTGTAATAAATACCTATTAAATGAATTTTCGTTTATATAAATCATGATTCTCATATTTACAACACCAAAATGTCCCAACAGTCTCTTTCTGTGTCTGCCCCTGTCTCAATTTTTTTCTCTGCACAACATACATACATATTTTAATCAAAACATCAATCTTTTGCAACAAAATGGTTCTGTTCACAAACATTACAAATAGACTATAGATCAGTTTTCTTTGATCCTTTCTCTGCCTCTACAATGCTGATACAGAATCTCTCTCTCTCTCTCTCTCTCTGAAGCTCAACATTAAAAGCCTATTATGTTGTTACTTTATACTAAAATTGTAAAAAAAAAATGGTGTTAAATTGTTGCATTGCATAAAAAGTATTAAAGTATAGCTAGAAGCATATTTAATTCTTCCACTAAGGCTGGGACACCCTGATTTGCTTGGGGACTCGCAAGATTTTCCTTGCGACTCCCCATTTTTGGAGTCAGGAGTCCTCGACTCTCAATTTTCAAAATCAAGGGAAACCCTTGCCACCTACACTCTCTCAATAGATATGGCATGTATTTAGTAAATCTAGTTTATTTACATATCAGTGACACTGACACATCAACCATTTATGGAGTAGTCTACACTACACACCGACACATCAACCATTTATGGAGTAGTCTACACTACACACCGACACATCAACCATTTATGGAGTAGTCTACACTACCATAGACATACTTAAAACAGGTCAACTTAAAGAGAGCATTGTGCAGAGTTCCTGCAATGTTTTACCTTTACAGTCTGAAACATGCACTGGAATATAGAGCTGATCACATGTAACACCCCAGCCTTGGTCGTTTCCTTAACAAAAGAAACACCAGACTATATAAATAATTTGATGCAGCGAAAGACTTTGTCTTTGTTGTTGTGCTACCCATGATTTTGAATGTAATGATGGCCTCACTTCACTTCACTAATCAATATACTGATGTTGACATTTTTTAAGACAAGGTCTTCTTATAATGTCTTAAGAGATTTTTTTTACCATACATTACAGCCAGTACCACATTTTCTATTAGGTACTACTCTGTATGTACATTTAACAGATTTCTACTAGTCCTACAATGTAAGACATTGACCCTGATATGCATGATTGGGGGGGGGGGTCGAAGTCTTACAGCCTGAAGAAGCAGTGCCGTGTAGTCAGTTGACCCCAGAACTAGAGAGCATATTTTCAAGAATATATCACATACACATGTACATGAAGTTTGCAGCCTGACACTGTTGCACATACTAAAGTCTAATTGCTTTATTTGCATTATACTTACTGTAATGCCTTTTTCCTTACTGCAGTAAGCAAAATTAATTGGCAGAGATTTTCAAACTCTTTTGGGCGCCATTTTAGTATGTACAGTACGACAAAAGCAATTTGGCTTTCATCTATGCAACAATGTCAATATAGGCCGCCAACTATGTGAGATATTCTGGAAATTTTGGTCTCAAGTTCTGGGGTCTACTAACCCCGAACACGCTACATGGCACCACATGGTCAAGCAGCAAGACGTCGGCTCCCCACTTAGTCCGAGTTTCCTCTGACCTTTCACACCCCATTTTTGATATTTGGACACCCCAACATAAATGTCCAAATATCAAAAATGGGGTGTGAAGGGTCAGAGGAAACTCGGACTACCCCCCACTATGCATATATCAAGATCAACGTCTTAAGTTTATCATTATGCCAAACTGTATATATCGATAGGTGCCTGTGAACAATGCTTTTTCTAAGGTTCTGGCTAACCTAGGTCGTCAGCGACAATAAGTACGATGTGTGGAGGGCGTGTGAGTTGCGCGTGCAACACAGACATCAACCAAACTGCAAGTAACAAGAAGCTTCGGCCCGTCATTCTCCTCACCATGAACTTCACAACAGTTATGAACACTCGCAGCCCGCTTATAAAACAACAAGTCAACTCAACTGTGCTTTGGCGTGGGGGAAATTCTTAATAAAATTTGTTTTAAAAAAACACCAATTTGCTCTGCTGCCGTGCTTTTTACTCAGAGGTCTCCGATTTTCATTTCTTGTAACGTTCTTCTGAATTGTTTGTTTACATCAGACTGGTTTGTGCATAAGGAACTTCCTGTAAGGAAGTGACTAACATTTGCGCAAAACTCAACCAAGTCGATTGTCTTAAAACTGGTACTATCCTCACCGGGTCCTCAGTAATTGACACATTTTTATTCTTCTTTCCTTTTTTTTCTTTTTTTTTTCTCTTCTTTTGTTGTCAACTGGATCTATATTTGTCCATAAATTGAAAATAAAACTGAGAAATAATACTTTCTTTTTGCTTGAGCGACCGAAGTGTAAATTATGATTCAAAATCCATTTACAAATGGAAGCACATGAAGTGCCAATAAAGCAACTTTGTGATATCTATGTATCTATTTATGTATCTATCTACATTTCTTTCTTCCTTTCTTTTATTTTGCGAAACATTTGTTGCTTCTTTCTTTGTTTCAAAACTAGATACCCTCTTTGGTGGATAGTCCTATGCCGTCCAACATCGACGTCAACGTTGAACAGCTTATTTTCTAACATGTCTAGCCTATATGTGTCATAATTTTACAATTGGGATTTGTAATTCCCCGTGAAGTAAAAATGAAATATAAGCATATTAATGTAAATAATAACGTTGCGGAATGCGAAGTGGTACGTTAACACTATTCCCACTAAGTCTGTGGCATCACTCCGCCATTTGGCGTCAGAGACTCTAACTATTTATCTGGATTTGATGAAGGGTATCTGCGTGATTTTTTTTTTTTTTTTTTTATTTTACCAGCAACAGCGTTATTTAATGAAGCTAGAGGCGGCAGGCTCGTCCTTTATTACATCTTGCGCGCGCGCGCACACACACATGAGACCGTGTGCATCTTCGAGCTAAACTCTGTTCCAAAGCTATATGCTTTCCGATTGTCACAAGCCACTGGCGACAATCCACTACGCTCCTTTATCACCCGTGGTTGCCTGTGCCGACATTTACTCGTTTTTTATAAACAAAAATACGTCATTAACAATACAATGTAAAGTACCCGTTGTATCCATCGATAAGCGACTGTCATTGGAAAAGAAACTTGTATTGCTTCATACAAACAGCGTGAAAGGTCATGTTGTGTCACAATGGCGATACAAATTTACTCGCGCTCGCAGTGATTGGTTAAGCAGGTTTATGCATATTTATGAGAAACGAGGAAATCTCCGCACAGGTGGCCACGGGTGATTGAGGATTGATTTCCTACAAAATCAATCACAATGAAAATTTTTGTACAGAGAGGAAACGGAAAAGAATGTTTATTCAGTTTAGACCTCCGGCCCATAATACAAAACATATCAAATAGAGTTTAATATATAGTGCGCCATAAACAGTATTGTAAAATACACTTGTTTAAGTGTTGATTTTGATACGTTTTAATAACTGATCTCTTAGTTTATAAGCAAAATACAAAAACTTTGAAACACTTGTAATTATATTATTTTCTGACTGGACATTATATTTGTAAAATTTATCCACTGAAGGGTTGATATAATACATCTCGTCGAAATATTTCCGTCTTAAATTGGTATAAGAAGCACATATACATAATAATGGTACTCATCTTCTACACACTTTATATTTTCTCTAAGAAAGTTTGCAAACTCTTTGATCTTTTTCAATTTTAGTGTGGCTTCCTCTTTCAATCATTAACTCATGTTTAGAACATCGAAAAGATGCAAGTGTTTTTCTGAAAATGAAAGGTAGATATAATGTTAAATATTTCTCTATTTCCAATAACGACTTGTACTGACTATAATATACTTTTTTTGTAGAATCGCCTATCTCATTTGACCAGATCTGTAATAAGGAAAGTGTTTCTGTCACCCACTTCCTGCGCTAGCCATGTATAGCCAAAACCATGAGAAAATTTTTAAAAAAATTAATTTTACTGGCCAGTGTGTATTTGCCGGCTTCATTCAATTTCTTTAAAATAATAGAACATTAGTAAGGATATTTGCTTGTTGGCATATGCATAATTTTAATCCAGTACTGTACACATCTTTACATATAAGTTGTACCCAAAGGGTATCGTCCACATTCACAGAGACTGACATAATTATTCACAGTATTTGGTACGTTAAGATATCTTTTACAAAATCTTTGCTGAATTGCTTCTATTTCTGGTGAATATTCATACTCCCATATTTCTGAATCGTAACATAGGATTGGTTTCACCACAGCATCAAATATTTAAATATATCCATTATATATAATCTTCCAAATATTTGCTGATACCCAAAATTTCTAGATACTGATTTCAAAGCTTGGGATGCCAACATAGTTTTAGCCTTAGTCCAGCTCAGCCTCGATGTGAATAGCAACCCCATATATTTATAAAATTACACCGTTTCAATAGGTTTGCCCCTATAATACCAACGCTCATAATTTCTCAGAAAGCCACCGTTTCGAAAGACAATATTTTTGTTTTTGCCAGATTAATTTCCATTCCTGTTTCAATACAAAGTTCATATATGGCATTAGTGTGTTGTTGTAGTAACCGTACAGTATCAACACAATTAGTCACATCATCTGCATACAACAGGGCAAAGATCTCTGATATATTCTCTGTGATGAAAATACCCTTATCACAGTTCGTAACTTTTGAACTAAATCATCAATAAAAAGAGCAAAAAAAGAATTGGGCTTAGAACACATCCTTGTCTTGTTCCAACGCTGTAATTAAAATATCATTTGTTGTTCCTACATAGCGTTTCAAACAAGAATACATATTCTTTAAAACTTGTAAAATATTTCCGTCAATACCTTTCTGTACAAGAAAAAAACACGATTGAAAGCTTTTGAAAAATCAACAAATAAACAGTAAAACCTATCACCAGATTTACATATATTCTTCTGAACAATTGCATGCAAACTGAATATGTTATCACAAGTACTGTAGTGGTTACTGAAACCAGCCTGAGACTCATCTATTAAATTATTGCTTTCTGCACAACCGCTTGTTCAAAATAGATGTGAATATTTTGCACAATGCATTTATTAGAGAAATTCCTTTGTAATTGCTAGGGTTGTTCATACAACCATTCTTAAGTATAGGACATATATTATACTTTTTGACCACTCCTTTGGAAATTAACCCGTTTCAAAGATCATATTAAAGAGCACATTAGGAAATGAAACAATGCATGGTAAAGTCTACTGGTAACAAATGAAACAATGCATGGTAAAGTCTACTGGTAACAAATGAAACAATGCATGGTAAAGTCTACTGGTAACAAATGAAACAATGCATGGTAAAGTCTACCGGTAACAAATGAAACAATGCATGGTAAAATCCACTGGTAACAAATGAAACAAAGCATGGTAAAATCCACTGGTAACAAATGAAAGAATGCATGGTAAAGTCTACTGGTAACAAATGAAAGAATGCATGGTAAAATCCATTGGTAACAAATGAAAGAATGCATGGTTAAGTCCATTGGTAATAAATGACCGGAATCCTGTCGGGACCTGGAGTTTTATTTTTCAAAGAGCGAACGCTATCAATTATTTCTTGATTTGTACTTGGTTTATTCAATTCAAAATCGTCATTCTCATTTCTTGCAGTATCCTCATCGTTATCCATATGTTCATCTCTATTAGGCATTAATAAGGAACGAAAAAAAACCCCAGTCATTCTTTGTTATTTTAGATTTACTTACATCTACCCTGTTAAAGTCTTTTCCCTTTAACACTTGTCAGAATTTGTTAGGGTCAGTTCTTGGTTGTACAAGTTTATCTCTCACTGACCTTTCATAAAATGACTTTTTAATTTGGTACAGTCTTTAAAATGAGTTTCTACTGTGAACGTATTCGTCTAGATGAATAATTTGGTTTGTAAATCTATATTTTCTTAAAAGTTGAAATTTCTCCTGGTTAGCATTATCACAATCTTCATCCTACTATATGAGTTGTAACCTCTGCGGTAAAACTGGGAAGTTCGGTGGCTGCATTTCAACACAAATTTCCTTATATAAAGACCCAAACTTTTTTTTACACAATCGTTGATATTTAAATGTAGTAAATCTGTTATGTTTTGAACATGTTCAATAAAATTCTGCTCATAAAGTTGGGGAAAAGACTCCCCATTTGTGTCTTTCAATCGAATAAATTGCCCATCATTATCGTCATCGTCGTCCTCAAAGTCGTCGCTAACGTCACCATCACTGACATATTCATTATATACATACTCCATTGCATTCTGATCTAATTTACTACATTTTTTAAATGTATCAACAATTTCATACTACAATTGATCGAAAAATGGGATGATTCGTCTCTGTCATCAATACCAAAGTTTGATATTAAGGGAAATAACTCTGTAGAGACTACAACATAATCCACTTTGCTGATGCCATTATTTGCAACGCGTGTTACATTACCATCCTTATCGTTGAAAAGTCTACCATTAAGTACATGTATATTAAAAATTGTGCACATCTTTACAAAAGCCAAACCAAACTTGTTGTGTGTTTCACAGTCTTTTGTATTACGTGGCAGAGAAATATTTATCGCCATCATACAGGTCATCTGCATTTTAAATATTTTCCGAAGAATCACCAGGTATAAAAAAAAGAAGATCTTTTATACCAGCATTAAAATCTCCTTCAAGGACCAAAGCAGCTTCTTGATATTCAGATTTTTTTCTTTCTAATTTCTCAATAAATAAATCAATTCCATTTTCTTTAGGGTCGTCATAAATTGGCGATCTCTCCGATGAAATATAAACAATGTAAATACTATCTCTTTCGTATTATTCAGTAAATTAGAAGAAATATGCAATACAACACAATCTTGCATATCAATCCATATTTTTGACACTATACCTTCTTCTACTATATGTATCATGAAAACGACGGTTACACCTCCTGAGTTCCTACCGAGATTTTTCTTTTTACGTACAAAGCTAAAAGGTTCATATCCCTCTAAGAAATTATGAAAATCTTCGTCCAACATATCCCATGTTTGGCAAAAACCTACTATGTCGAAACGCATACAATAAGAGACAAATTCAAAGCTATGTTTATATTTTTTTAAGTCTTTCGATATTCCGACACAAGAAAGAAATGCATTTACAACACAAAACATTGTCATTATTTACATTATAGTGGCCTTGACCTGCTCTCTGATCCTGTTCCTCACTGGTTAAATTAGCTCCATCCATATCTCGTCTGGGGTGTTTATCACCCTTCAACACAACGCGCGAAAATCCCTAAAATTCGCGATTTTCAACCCCATAAAGAATCTATACTGAACAAATTTGGAGAGTTCATATATAAGGCGGTGACAATTGCTGCCGGAATATTGATTTAACGAAGAGGAAAGCGGACAAAATCACTCACAATGAAAATTTTGTAAATGTATAAAAATAGAGATCGGAGAAAATGGGCAGCCGCTCATGCGCATTGTAGCCCAATACTTATTCTCGAACCCGGCTAACACAAACGTGTTTCTGCAGTAGACTGGTTCCCTTGTACCTACAAAATGAGATCATGCATTCTTGACAGCACTATAAATAATGAGGGAAAAACATGGAGATAAAACATAGATGGCCAATCATACGAAACTGTTGATTACTACAAACATTTTTACCTGGCGACACTTATATTTTTTACTGTGTTCATTTATCAATAAATGTTGTAATTATGTACTATTATGAAAATTTTTATTATTTTAACTTTTTGGCAAATAAATGCTCTCCGCAACAGGTGCTCAACATACTTTCAAAAATGGGAGGCGTGTGCTGTAGCCATGGTGATTCATTAATAATTAAACCAACGATTCCTACACAATATTCTTCATTATTTAATGACTTATATTTTCTGCATTGTCGGATAAAGTTAATTATTATTCAATGTTTTATACCATATTTTCATGAAAATTTCATTAAAAAAATGTTTAAATACTTTTCATTGAAAATTACCAAATTACCAGGAAAATTAATGTTTTGTTTTGTTGGCTTTTTTTTTTAAAAATCTTGTCTTCTTATTAACACCTTATATCTTAGGTGGCAGAACCCTTCATATATCTGAAAGTATTCCAAGTGCTTCATGTTAGATGCTTGAAGAACCCGAGAAAACACGTATATATTCAAAATTAGTTTTAAAATAGAGGAACAAAGCCGGTGACCTATTATTTACCTACAGTGTAACCTGGTAACGTTTTCCCAGTCTGATATGTGTTCCAGTCACTCACAGCAGGTTGGTCGGAATTCAGAGGGAAAAATCATGCCAGTGTTTATTAAACCCGTTTTTAAAGATCTTTACTGCTGGTGCTTTGACTCTAGATTCGTGTAAGTTGTTACAGATTTCTACTACTCCGTTATTTGTATAGGCAAACTATATGGGATCTGGGAGAATTTAACATTACGGCATATGTGTGTTGGCTTGGAGCCTATGGGGCTTTAACATTACGACAAATTTGAGACGGTATGGTCTATGAGAATTTAACATTAGTGTTTGGGATGGTATGAAATCAATGGGAATTAAACATTAAAGTCAAAGACGGTATGGAGTCTACAGGAATTTAATACTTGCGATTGGGACGGTTTCGAGACCATGGGATGGTGTGGGGCATGACTCATAGTGATTGTTATCGAGAGAGAGAGAGAGAGAGAGAGAGAGAGAGAGAGAGAGAGAGAGAGAGAGAGAGAGAGAGAGAGATGTAAAGAATTTGTCGTGTTGTACTTGACTCGAATAATCGACTTGACATCCGAAAATATGTTTTTTCGTCAGTAGAGTGGTTCTCTTGGCAGTGTGTTGAGCAAAAATTGTGATTAAGGTCTTCTCTTGTTCCGACCACTGTGCCATACTGTTTCTTCTTCTTTCACTCCTCCTTCGTTTCCTTCTTCTTTCACGTTTTGACTTTATGGTGGTTATTGTGGCTGCTGTAGTTCCTGTTCTTGATCGTCTATTTCCATGTTTAGTAGTCCAGAATCACTTCTCTCATACTGTTGGTTTCAAGGGTATCAAGCGTACTGTTGAATTCTGCAAATAAAATCACGTTCACAGCGTTTTCGAGGGCCAGAGCAAACTGAATTTCCAGACACAGTTGTCCCGATTTTATATGGTTGATCTGTCACTCGTCATTGCCTTAGTTTGAAATCAAATCTCCATAAACAATAATCTCCTGCATAGTCATGGTAGGAAATGCCTTGTGTACTATTGGCACCCAATTGTCCTGCAGCTTCAAATAGGGTCATGTAAGATCTCGAGTAATTCTTCTGAGAAAAGTTAGGTTCACTGGGTCTGGTACACAAAGTTTGTCCGTCTAGGGTGACTTCTATACTGGATGCGTTGTGGAGACGGAACTGGGAAGGGTAATGGTCTATAGTTTTGTTGAGAGCTACATTGTGGACAGTGCCAGTGAGAAGACGTTGAGATAAGTCACCATGGAAAAAGTGATTTTCGGTCTTAGATCGGAGTCCAGCAGCAATGTGTTTTCTACCATGTTTTGCATCCGACATCCGAATGCGCAAGCATCAAGTTGAGTCGTTTGTTCAGTTCGTTGGGGGATCGAAAATACTTGAAGAATCTATTGCTGTTGTTGTTGATGATGTTGTTGATGTTTATCCTCGGAGTGAGGACTGTGTTGCCACCCTGAACACCAAACAATCTTGAAAACATTTGATGGGCAGCGTTTTCCCGTCGAGAAATTTTATGTGTAGACGACAAGTAGTCGATATTCATACGTTTGTTGGCTCTGGTGATTGCGTCTTTAAAATGATCGTTGAACAGAGCGGAAACTGTATCAATAGTTGGTCGAGCATTAAAATAATATCCTTCAGGAATTCTCATATTGTACACATTCAACTTGACATTGGCTGTCGATGTCGTTGCTGCTACTGTCGGTATATTTCAACGATGGATTGGGAAGAAGATAGCAAATACAACTGCTGAGCACAAACGCCCACAATTGCCTATACCACGTTGCAAACTCAAGTTTCCGATAGCAGTTTCAATCACACAATACACGACGACGATCTGACATAAGAGGACGATTTGATTTTTTGGGACAAAATCTCCACACACACCCACTGTAGTGATGATACTAGTTTAAGGTGACACGAGGTTCAATGACATGTTCACTATTTCTTCGTTTTATATTCGATGAAGTGAAAAGCAGCAATCCAAGAATCGAAACAAGATTTATAACATTTCACTTCTTTGATGCGATGTTTTCCCACTTTACGTGTTCTTTGGTCGAGAATGCTTTCGATATCGTAGACGTCGTCTTCCTTCTTGGTGACTCATTGTAATTCGTGCAAGTGAAAGGTCCTTTTGAAACTTCTCCGTTCATATCTTCAAATTTATAGACACGTTTTGGAAGTCAAAGGTACAACCCAAGCATATTTTGGAAACCTATCATCACAAAAATAAAATACCTGTAACCTCGATTGTACGAAGCCAAGTGAAAAGGATCAGCCAAATCTGATTGCCATTGATTATCGATCCCTGCTATCCTCGTCTGACTTCTTGGAAATCTCCGTTGAATGGGTTTGTGTAACGAGTACGTCGATTGTTTTTTTCCAAGCATCGTCGTACCTCGTGGAGACGTACACTTTTGAGTTTGGTTTTTGCAGCACTATACAATTTTTGAATTTCTCCGTAGCCAGCAGCGTATGCAGGATCGTGGTAAATGCTAGCCAAATAATAAGTCAACCAATTTTTGATGATTTTGGTTTCTTGTGATTGAGATGGTTGTTTTTATTGCGATGCTTTACATGTCTGACGAACAATAGGCGCGGACGATGATGTCCCCACGGGTGTGATTGCTTCTTAATACTTTTTTCTTCACTTCTTTCTTTTCTAGTTCTGATGGAGAGGACGTCGACATCATCCTTTTTTACCCAAGCTTTCATTTCTGGTCGAATCGGTGTAGGCGTCAACGTCGCTGCAAGAATTTTGGTCATGAGCATTGGGGTCTGACAATTTTCCAACTCATCTCCTCTCTCTCTTTCTTTCATGGTAGTGTCAGTGTCTGGAGTCATCGTCTTTCAGGCTGCTGTTTTATCAGCGGTCAGCAAATTCTTGAGGGCACTTAGAGTGGGTTTGGTCAGAAATTTGGAAAGTTGTGTTGACATACGGTTAGTGAAGTGTCTAAGATTAAGAGGTCATCCAAGATATGCACTATGTTAGGGATGAACAGTTTGGTATTGGCTATCGAATGGCAGTGATAAGTATTGAAATATTTTGCAACTGGAACTGTATCCCATAGGCAGATATTCGTCATAATAGAATTTACCATCAGATTTGAAACCAAAGAGATAATATTGCGACGGTGTGATTGGTGTGATACGAAAAGTATTGGTAATACCGCTTTCTTGACACAAAATATCTACTGCCAAGTCCCATGTTGGCGCAAATACTCTTCCAACAGGGATTTATATTTCCTGTCGATGTCAACTTGTTTTGTGAGCTGCGCCAATACTCCATCGCCGTCAGCTTCCGCGGATTCCTAAGGTGGCACCAGTGATTGTCTCTATCTGGTTGCCCCCCCCCCCCCATGACTTTGTTAAGTATAGCACAAGTTCTAATGGGAAAGTCAAAGATGGCTGCTTATCCCCTCGACTGTGCTTTAACGTTGAGACTCTCGCACCCAATGGTGTCTCTGGCGGCAAACATAGACGCAAAGCTTGTTGTAAGGCTTTCGTGTGAGCCGTTGGCCCGAACGGCACTACTACCATTATGTGCCATTAAAGCCCCATTTACACGGATTGAAAGCGACGCCCACGTTCCGTCACAACGACTCCCGTGGAGATTAATGAAGTAAAAACCGGCGCTGGCCGTGCTAACAACAACAACTTCGCCGCCGGGGATTTCAGCCTCTGATGCAAATGGGGAAAATGGTCCAAGGCGACCGCAGTGTGGGTACTAAATAAGCCAGAAACACGTAGATTCTTAGTGTGCGAGCACTAGTGTTTAATTCCAAGGGTGATAGTGCAGTCCTGCATATTAACTGGTGATTGTCATTTAAAATACGTCACGAGAGCTCATGGATGACGCATTCACGTAATCTGCGTCAATGTGGTTTTCCATAGGAGATAGTACGCGTGTCCCCGTCTGACAAACCACACACGGGAATAACTTGTAACAAGGTACTGTTTCTTCCATCAAGAATACTCCAGATACTCACAGTTGTGTTTATCTGATCGAAGAGGACATAACGCCGCGGAAGGTTGATAAATACGGGTGCATTGGGTGCTACGCGTGTGTCTCTTATGGTTTTAAACATAATGTATATGGTTCTCCAAAAGTGGTCGTGATAATGACCTGCCCGGTTGCCATGTTCTAGTCCGCATTCAATCCAGTTATGGCGTCCTGTATTACTTTTATGAGCGCCTGTAAGTTATAATACCCATCCGGAATGGAGATGGTTTCTTGCGGGGCGAATGGGGGCAGATATATAATAAAGATATTGTTGCCAAGCGCTGCCGAAATGTTGAACCACCCTAATCTGTTTGAAATCTCCAGAAGCGCTCTGCGCGTCCTTGAGTCGGTGCATATCACCTCTTTTAGAGCCACAGGCCTACCCAAATGATTGGTCAATACAACAAATATTGTCAGCACTTGTACAAGCAGATGGTATTACCACAAGTAATAGCAGATCTGCGAACTACTACTCAATCTGGATGTGTATGTCGGGATGGTGATTCGTTCCGAACTGGTGACCTGAGAAAAAGACAGGCGACAGCAGCGCAAGCGGGCTCGGCGATAAGCCCAAGCTTTCTGACTTCCTTGCCCGAACAACAAAAGTACGAGATAATGTTAGTCGTCAGAGGGCTCGCGGCCGTGGGATACGTGGCCTTCAAATATTTATAACAGCGGAGCGGGCAAGTGCGGGCATTTTTTGTGCTGACAAATTGGAGCGGCTAATTTATATAAAAATAGCCAGCGTTAAGCGCGGGAACGATAAACCGCTGAAACTGCTATAAAAACACGACACTAAGCTTGTGGCAGTATACTACAGCCTGCAATGTTACTAGAAGGGTGTAGCAGCTATAAAAAAAAATTAAATTTTTTAAATTTTTTTTATAAAAATAGAAGAAGCCGCCAAAGTCTCACAAGATGTTGCCAGGGAATGGCTAAAAAAAAGGCAGGTCATGTGGCAGATTTACCTACGCGCACCGTGCAATATTCCACGGCCGCGGTTTGATGTTCCAGCCTCTAACGAGATGCACCAGATCGATCTCTTGTTTCTGCCGCACGCCGAGGTTGGGCGATACACGTACAAGTATGCGCTGACCTTGGTTGATGTCGTCAGTCGTCCCAGAAGCCTTATCCCTTGACCACAAAAAAGGCTTTCAACGTCGAGATGTTGTTTGCTGAAAGTGCCGAAAGTGAGACTGCAACGCGTAACACTGAGTGGGTCCGGCTTCCCGCCGTTGTGGCGGTTCTAAACGGTGAGATAATTCGGCTCACAAGCATATTGATTCCATTCGAGCTAGTCTGTGCGGGCTACGACCGCAACATCATTAACGTGGCCGGTCGGTCTGGAGGATAAACCCCTGCCCTCATATACCTTAGTACGGTACCTATATGCACCGGGAGAGATGGAAGGAGGGCAGCGTCGTGCTACCGACCATGTGTGATCTTTAAATATCTACAGGCTAGAGCGTGCGGTTGCTACGACTGGCTCGTCTGTACTGTATTATCTGTTTAGTACAGACTATGCAGGGCCTAATCTCGCATTTGTGCGTGAAGAGCTGCAGATTGTGCCCCCTGACACACAATTACCACCAGGCCTTATCATCAGTCAACATACAAGTCGCTGATATTGAAACCATTATTTTGCTTGTCCTCTGGGCCCAAAGCGATGCAACCCCCCCCCCTCCTTCTTGCGGTAGCACTCTAAACAGGTCAGCCTCGCATTGCCCTTCGAGTGGACCTTGACGTTATCCAGGCGGCCCACGCTGAACTGCTGCGTGTCTTTTAGCTCGTATGCCCAGAGTATTTCGATGTTGCAGGCGGCACAGCGGTTATTATGATGTTGCTTGAGGTAGAGCACATCATCGACCTTGAGTAGTTTTGCGCAGGTTACAACGTAACCACATGACTTGTCCCGCTGATTATATACAGCAAGCTTCTTTTGCATAACCTGGCGGATGTCCTGCTCGGTAAGCGCATGCTGCACCATGGCCCCCACACCTCGAGTTATCACAGGCACTCCATACAGGACGCTGCCAGACACGAGCGATTGGACCGTTGAAAGTGATCCTCGACAATCCATACCTTGCGCGGGTTTCCACGATAAGCCCCTCTGGGAGCTGTGCACAGTGATGGCATTGCCAAAGCTCAATTCTGGGGTTTTCACAGCACGCTTGGCGGCTGCGACGGTTACCTCTACGATGTCATTTAGCACAAGCTCCAGCCTCTCGTCTGTCCTTGGAACGGTAACAATGATGTTCTAGTGCCAGTTGTCCTGTGGGTGGTATAGCAGAGATACCGGCGTATCCAGAAAGTGCTTTTCATGATGCTCGAAGAAGATCTGCTGGGCCCTGTCCCGCACTTTGATGCGAGAGACAACGGGTATGTCAACGGGATTCCACCGCTCCAGAAAGGAACTCCAGCCGCTGCTGGTGGGCAGGGCTCGGCGCATCTCCTGACAGTGGACCCTCTCAGATCGGAGACACATCATCTTTTTTAGAATGTTAAGGGCCTTGTCCTTGACACGGTAGTTTTCCTCCACCTCTTTGTAGCAGCCCTCGCGTTCCGCGGTTGTGCGCAGCAAGTCATGTGGCGGCTGTCCGTCAATTAGCGAGGCTTGGACCTGGTCGCCACAGCAAGTGATCTGTACACCTCGCAACTAAAGTCACCCGAGGAAGATTTCTAGAATGCGGCGGCGGACTGTGCAGATCTTGTCCCACATGATGTCCCGCTGAATGAATTTCTGTCCCGTACGTTTTGAGGCCCACTCCGCGACCTCTACCCAGCGCACTGCTGCGAAGTGGAGGGTCGCTGGCCAGACATGCCCGTTGAGTTCCACCTCCCGCCACTCTGATGCACTGTTGTAGATGTCACCGCTGGCGATGTCTCTTAAGATTATAGCGCGTCTGAGACTTTTTTCTAGGTTGTCCACGTCTTTGATTGTTGCTCCTCTTTCGAGGACTCGCCTTTCCCACTCCTCCAGCTTCCTGCTCCGGGCCTCTGTTAATCCACTCCCTCTGGTGGCATTTTTAAAGTATTCAACCACACGCTGCGTGATGCAGTTGAGGTCTCCGCCTCCGAGTGAGGCCAGGTTATTGGGGTCGAGCTCCCGCATTTCGTAGATGCCGTATACCACTGCTACCATCGGATAAGCGTTTTATAGTATGGCCTATCAATGCCGGTGATAAGCCCGGCCCTTATTCATGCCTAATTGTGACAATCCCCCTCCCCTACGTGTTTCTTCCCTCACCGGTTCGAACGTGTCCACCACAGTCAAATCGTCTACGTCCTGGCCTTGGGTAATAAACTTAACGCGGATGAGTTATTCTCTACTTGCGGGGAGGACTTCAAGATTGGCGGCCGGGTGCACGTCGTTCATCTGGCTGTTTAGGATCAGGCGCCAGCCTCGTATTTTGTGCCCGGGCATGATTTCAAGGTCACCGAGCCCAAAATGTGTCGATATCCTCGATTTGAAACGTGCTGTAGATGTACGTTACCCCGTCGACCTCAAACTCTTGATTGGCTTCGCCAAAGCTGCGGTACTAACTCCGAGAATAGACGCAGGGTGCGACGCGTCCTGGTTAAGATCAAATGAGTCTTTGGGCCACTCGGGTTCGATGGCGCTATGACGGGCAAGTTCCCTCCCCTCCGTCTGTGCTGCTCACAATCGGACATGGTTCAGGAAAACATTTCCTAAGTACTCGTCACTGGGACGAGTGAGTTACAAGAGTTACTCGTCCTCGTTATACTAAACACAGTACAGTTCTCCGCAACACTGCTTACGTTTTAACCTTTTGTAAGCTTGATACTAAAATGGGTCAAAATCATGAAAAATATTATGTTCTAATACATGGCTTCTTAGATAAACATATAACAAGAGACAATGTTTGTAACTCCAGAAATTGCAGTTGCTCACATAGCCCTTGATTTCTTAGTGGTTTTCGCGTTTACAGTGAAACCCTTCAGTAATCTAGGTGTCATAATTTTCATTTTCAGCAAGCTATCACACATCTTTATGAGTTAGATATGGGGAAGTTAAGAACAGAGAATGTCAAAATTGTATGATTTTCGTCTAGTCATTGTTACCCTTGCCGCAGATCACCAGTATTTTCAACACTGTGCAGCTTTATTAATGCATTGTCACGCCAAGGTAAATATGCCAGCAGATATTTATTTAAGTACGTAATTAGTTTTCACAAGACAAAATGTCATTAACATTGCATTTGAGTGAAGAATTCCAACCGTCTCAATTTCCACCGACTTTCGTACTAAATTATCCAAACTGGTTAAACCTCCATTCTAGTGAGCTACACGGACACATAAAAAGGATGATTGCTTATTGGTCAAAAGAACTGGAACATTTCTAGGTCATTACCCCGAGTAGATTTCGACCAATCAGCTGTTGTCTCGGCATTATCTACTTTATAAATAGATTATAAGACCATGCATTGTGTGAAAGTTGGTGGGAATTGACTGAGACACTTAAAATAAGCATTTCGAATGTACGTTGAGAACATTTTTCTTGTGAAAAGTAATTACATACTTACTGAAATATCTGCTTGCATCTTCCCTTTGGAATGACAATTTATCTGTAACGCATTTTGAAGACACTGGTGACCTGGAGCAACTGTGACTTTCATTGACCAGATGAAAATTCAGAAAAAAAATTATATTCTCTGTCTCTTAACTTCTCAGATATTTTACTCATAAAGATGTGTGACAGCACGTTGAATGTGAAACTTTCTCCATATCAAACTGACACATTTACTGAAAAGTGTCACTGTAAATGCGAACACCATTAAGAAATCGAGGGCTAGATGTGAAACTGCAACGTAATATGTTCATAATATTTATCCATTTCAGTATCAAGTTTACATCTGGTATCTGTGTATATAGAAACGAAGTTGTTTCCTTTGCGACATGTTCTTGACTGACAACAAATAGGCAAATTAGGCACAGGTTATTTATAATTGACGCACCCCAAATGTTAAGCGATCTTGAACTTCGGCGCTTGTTAAGGGTAGAAAATGTATTCAAATTTATTTTCAATGTAGGAATCTGCATCTACTCAGCGCAGGGACGAGTACGTAATAAAGTTTTACTCGGCTCAGCCAATTTTTACCCGGTCAGGAGGAGAGGACGAGTGGTTTCCCTGACCCCTGCACTCGATATCAGCCAAGCGCCGAAATTTCTCGCAGATAATATTTCTTTTCTCCTTTACTTTATCCATGTAGATCCTCGCTTGCATGGTTTTACCCCCGCAGCGCACACAACAGGCGTACTTTACCTTCACTCCTACCCCGCAACAGATACAAGTGTACGTGCCTCCTCCTCTGCTAATCCTCTGCGCATTAATTTTACAGAATTCGTTTATGCAGCTTTTTCCTCACCTTTCAGTGCTTCCCAGTAGTATCCAAGAACATGTGTTGGGACCCACAGTCATTCTGGCATATCTTAACAATATACTTTTTCAAACAATAATGTGTGGTATAGAAAACAGCACTTTAATGGCTCACAAGAGTGGGCCGGCTCAAATAGTGAGCCGCCCTCGTGGAGTACCAGTCGGCCGGAACCAGCGTTTGAACCGTTTTTTGTTTTTGTTTTTGACGAAACTCGAGGTATGCTGTTTTTTTTTTTTTTTTTTTTTTTTTTTAATGAATTTATGCCTCTAAACAAAACTTTTACAATAGCTGTCATTACAGAAGTAGCTGCTTGCCGCGCATTAAAGTCTTAAAGGGAAAGTAGATTAGACAATACTGTTTAAAATCGTCTTAATGATGAAGTAAGACATCTTGAATGATTCAACTTGTTTCTTATGTTCTTTTCTCTCTTTCCTCAAAAGCATGTTATAATTTTTTGAAATGTTTTCGCTTGCTATTATATATTCAGTATTTGACCAATAAAAACAATTTCTTTTTTTTCAGGATCAGATAGATATAATGATGAACATAAAATGAAATGATAAATATGAAGGTTTTGTAAAGTTTATCATCTATGGTAAAAGTCAACTGTTGGAACATCAAGTAGTCTCAACGTTGTATCTGATTTAAGATTTTTTTTGAATACATATGGAACATCAAGTAGTCTCAACGTTGTATCTGATTTAAGATTTTTTTGAATACATATGGAACATCAAGTAGTCTCAACGTTGTATCTGATTTAAGATTTTTTTGAATATATATGAATTCCTTTTCTTGCAAAGTGTGATAGGTGGTTTTCATCATTGTAGTGTCTTTGGTATTTTTATCTGTAGTAATCGTTATAGTGCTCTCTGTTATACATTTCGAGCATTCTTTCTTGTACTATTTGTTTTCTTCATATCTTTAATCGTCGTGTTCATTTTACTTGATTAACAGTAAAAACTATTTTTAAGAAACTCAGTTAATTTAATGACACTCCGGCGACATCCGTAACAAGCGAGACAAAAGTAAGACCAACTCACATCGAAGATAAAGACCAGTGGAAGCTTGCCCATAAATCACGTTTATTAAAGGCGTCTGTGTTACTGCCTATCGCTTCATCTTGTATCCATTCTCTTAAGTGCCCAAATCTTTTCCCTAAGTACTTTGTTGAGCGTATCCTCAGTTGAGTATATACTTTATGCGCGTGCACACGCACACACACTGTTATTCACTATGTTCAGTATACTAAAAAGCTATCAATTTAAGTATTTTTCAAGTGACGGAAAACAGCCTATAGTAGTCATACATGGCAGAAGTTGCTGATAAACAACGTTAATCCAAACACACACAAGGCAACGTACGCTATGCCTTATAGTACGGTACTCAGTCCTAATTCCCAAAACAAATATAGATATTATATGTCTATTACAGGTCTATGGGGCCTGACTATGGTTGAAGAAATGGGGAATTATAAATGGTTATTATGAGTTTGGAACCCATACTTCTTTTTTCTTTCTCTCTTATAACAGATGTAGTAATTCTGTAGTTCTTACAGTGACCTTGTAACACGGTAAGTGACGGATCGAGTAACATAAATTCAGTTTTTTCTTGATGAGAAGAGTAGGACTCAATGAAGAAAAAGGAGAAGCGACGTTTAGTTTATATGATAAATGGAGAGTAATTCTATCTACCTATCTATCTATCGATCTATCCACCCTATATATATATATATATATATATATATATATATATATATATATATATATATATATATATATATAGAGAGAGAGAGAGAGAGAGAGAGAGAGAGAGAGAGAGAGAGAGAGAGAGAGAGAGAGAGAATTACACATACACACCAAACAGAGCAGAAAGTGCTATCCCTGGATTCTACAGGAGAATGCTTGATAACATTAACAGAATTTTTAAATACGAATACATATTATCATACAGGTTGGAGAATTTTAATGTGTGCATGGTCGAGATGGTATAGGGTTTGGTGCTTACAGGCAAGGCAATGGGTGCCGTAACACGCGGATCCGGTTTCGAATCTCCGTAAAGTACATAATAAAATTATCTAACCTGTATGATAATATTACTTATTCGTATATATATGTGTGTGTGTGTGCGTAATAGCCTTCAAAAATTGCCGACATGTTGTTATCATAGATACCAATAAAAGGATATATACATTCGATCTAGTTTCATTTCCTGTATATTTTACTTTGTTTACGTGACCGCCCTTCCAGATTTATATACCTGAACGCCAGCTGATACTAGAATGTGATTAATATCCTTCTACCAGATGCTTTTTCGCTTTCATATCGAAATTTCCACTGGGTAAAAGGTTTCCAAGTACCTTATATATATTCGAATTAGTGCTGTAGAGCTACTAAATGGCGATTCATATTCTCTCAAGGTTTTTTGTTTTGTTGGTTTTTTTTGTTGTTTTTTTTGTTGTTTTTTTGTTTACGGTTTTTTTATACTTTTTTGTGTTTTGTTTATTTTTTTATTTTTATTTGTTTGTTTTTTTTTCGAAGTGCCTGTAAAACAAGCTGTTAAAATAATCTGGACAATTACAATTGTTCAATGTGTACCTTTCATTTCATTTTTAATTTAGGAAATATATAATACGGAATACAGTGTGCTGGTTACTTCAGCACTCTGATATTGGTGAAATGTGCGGAAATACATGTTCTACATAAATGCCCAGTAATTATACAGTTATGACAGAGTTATGATTAACAAATAGTGTATGGCGCTGAGAGCTTTATGACAATTTATGGACCGGTCAGTCACCCACAAAAAGGTATATGGACCACAGCTTCGCGTCGGTCCATAAACTTTTTCTGGGTGACTAACCGGTCCATAAACTCTCCTGAGGTCCTGCAGTACCATGCAATATTTATTATATTACATCAAATGAGCATCGATCCTTTTGTGAGAGGAAGTAATTTAGCAAAGTCTAACCCCCTAACGCAGCCCGTGAATTATATACACAAAGGGACCGGGCGGTCCATATCACATTTAATGGACCAGTCGAGTTACACAGGATGAAGAAGGAACTTAAATGTATGAGGTATAATACTAAGACAAAGCTTGTAGTTAACTGAATAGTGTTTAAATGTATCTGGTTATGATGGACTGTGTGTCAAGAAATATCGGTGTACGAAAACGAAATTGTTCACTTTTTAATTATTACCTTTTACTTTTTTCAAACTCAGACTACTTATTTGTATATTTATATCTGTGAAATTCAAGATTTTCCTACCAAACTTAACATGAATGATTCAACAGCAAAAACGGGCAAATAGGTAAATGGGTAACTAGTGAGAATTTCGCTGTAATAGATAAAACATAGCAAAGTTATAGCAATGCACACTTTGTATTACAAAGTTATTTAGGTTAATATACCATACAATTACACATTTTTTAACAAGCCTTTGTAACAAAGATTTAGTTTGGTTAAAATCGCATCATATGACGCAGAATACTAGAAGTTATTAGATCATAACACAAGAAAAGAACTGCTTTCATGTAATCGTGCGACCTTATTCTGTACTTTTACAAAAATTTTAAGCAATATTTAAAATATAGTTCTGTTGTTTATTTCTTGAGATTCGTAATTATAAGAACTGAACTTCATTCAGGATTCATGTAGTCATGAAGCTTGCCAGTCTATTAATACTATCCATGAACAACCTTCACTTTGCTTACGGAAGTTAGTGCAGTGTGTAATTGATTCCCAAGCTTCATGACTTCTGAATCCTGTAAAATATAAAATTCGGTTTTTATAAAATATTGTTTTCTCTATGTAATACATATAATAACACATCATGACGTCGTAAATGACGACAGACGATCGCGTAAGGTATAAGCATAATGAACGAGTCATCCGAATGTATTTCAAAGTAATTTCGCTACAATAATATTCTACGGTTTTGTCAAATAAAATCAGTATCTACCGTCATATGATAAATATAATCTTACATTTGTGCTCATTCCAAGTAAAATTTATGAAACTCCTCGAATAAATTAAATCTTTTGCTGGCCAAGACTCACAAAAGTTAAACATTATTAGACACTTTTCATCAATTTCATTTGAAATGAGCACTCGTGTAAGATCTTATATATGTATATATATATATATATATATATATATATATATATATATATATATATATATATATATATATATATATATATATGCATGTGTGTGTGTGTCTGTGTGTGTGTGTGTGTGTGTGTGTGCGTGTTTGTTTTAGAATGGTATTTTGGTTGATTTTATAACGGCACTTTAAAGACATTATTAACTATACCATGCTGAAGAAATAGGAACTAAGTGCCTTTTTAAAGGACATACCGAAGCAGCAGACCGTGGCTGGCCTGGGTGAGTATCTAACCCGCAACCCTTGGATTACGAGTCCGATGTCCTACCTACTGAGCAACTGCGGCTCCCTGAAAACCACATAGATGTTTGAGTCCTCTCTTTGGGGGTTTATACAATCAATCTGAAATGAGGCGATTGTTGAATGGTGCATAGGAGGCTCGCAATCTGATTGGTCTGTGACGCGCAGAAATCACTGATTTGCAGTAATTTATTGACAGTTGTTGATGGGTCATTTGAGATGATGCATATGTTTGCTGAATATGGAATTATCATCGTGGAGTAACGATTTTACGGATTGTGATCTTATGAAATCAATTAGTGGCTGAGTTCAGCTTCATCA
This sequence comes from Margaritifera margaritifera, assembly GCA_029931535.1. Classification (NCBI taxonomy): domain Eukaryota; kingdom Metazoa; phylum Mollusca; class Bivalvia; order Unionida; family Margaritiferidae; genus Margaritifera; species Margaritifera margaritifera. The sequence goes on from JAQPZY010001128.1 coordinate 274,595, forward strand.
ATTTCATTTTTACTAAATAAAAAGGATTGATCTCAGAAAAATATACAATATGTACTCTAGCTCATTCACACGAACTGAATTGCACTGCAATTTCTTGTCCTTAAAGAATCAACATAGGCGAAATATCGACACGTTTTTGGATAAAATTATTACTTGATATCATCATGTATAACGGTTATCTATGTGTATTTTAATTAAAATTTAAAATTTTTCTTTATAACACGATTTGACCACTTCCAGCTTGTTTGACGCGTACTATTGTTTATCGTATACTGTACTCAAACATGGAAAAAAAAAAAAAAAAAAAACAACAAAAAAAAAACAACCGTACCAATTCAATCCAGACTGTGCATTCTCGATACGCTTTGAAGCAAAACATTATATTTGGAGTGTACCTATGTAATTGAAATTTAGCGTGTTAGTAGATAAACACGAGTTAGGGAGATCCCGAAACCTATAAATCCAACTTTATTCAAATCCAATTTAATGAACGTATACATTTTGAGACGTTGATCCCGAGCTTCAGCTTCGTGCTCAGCAAGATATGAGAATACGGGGCTAGGCCCCGCCCACTCCGGCCAGGCAAGGCCCCGACCTCGTATTCTCAAAACCGTTTCAACACGAAAACTTTGACACTCTATGACTTTAATTAGAATAAAGAGAAAAACGCAATAACATTCACGTTTTTCTTAACTTGGGTCCCTCTAAGCAGTCTAAAAGAAGAGCCAATAAAGAGTCAAATTTTCAAAGTAATATATCTGAGTTTGAGGTTTTCAGCTTGAGTTTTTTATTTAAAAAATCTTTCTAAACTACCGTGTAAGGCCTTGTATTCTTCAAACTGTTGGAATACCAAACTCCGTCTCCAGCTCTAAAATAGGTCATTGTTTTAGTCTGTAACTTTAATTAGAGTAAAGTTATAATCATAGAACTTTTGAATGTTCTTTCAATTTGGGCTCTTCTATTAGACTGCTAAATGTTAATTTTTTGTGCTCACTGTTCATGCACTTTAGTAACTACGGAACTATGGGGCTCAAATTCTCCTATCGTGCTCCGGCACATGGTTAAACTTAACAAACCATGTTTAAAACCTATCTTTATATATTCATAGATCTAATTCAAACAAAATTAAGAATGTTTTCCTCTGGAAGACCATTTGTATTTTGATATTTTGGCGTTTAGTTGTGTCTAATTGTGACTTATAACAACACTGCAATAAGATGATGCAAATAATAAAAAGTTAAATAAAGGAAGAAAGGTTTAAAAATTTAGATAGATAGATCAACGCACGTATATTCGAGAACAATTCAGATAACTTATTTTTACTATGTGTTATGTATATTGAATCTATAGTGTGTGCTTACATTTGTTCATTATAGTAAGGCTGTACTTTGTTGTACTTTAAAATACGGTTACTTGTCAACAGGATGTTGACCAGCATTTGAGTTCAAGGCCGGTCTTATTTGCTATTAGGCTGAGGTTTTTTTCCCATAGAATGACTCACGTCCTGTTATGATGTGGGTCATTGTATGTATATAATAGAGACTTGATACGCATTAACTTCATTCCGGTTTTAAGATCAGTCTGGGAATCATTTTGTGACCAGAGTTTATTGTTGTGCCATTAAACTCAGATATCATTCGAGAGGAATTATTTACTTAAACATTCATTGGAATTACTAAGTGCTCATTGACTTTTGGATTACTATATTACTTGGACTTTTGTGAACTCATTCAAAGACATTCTCGATTATATCATCGTGTTATATCAGGACATTCAAGACTATTGGAATTCATTCGGAACATTCTATATTTTTGGATTTGTGAATAGGACATTTGGGATTATTTGGAATTTGATTCATAACATTGTAAGTATCTTTTGACTTTTTACTTTGTATTATAGGGAAATAAATTGCTTGTTGATATTACTTAAATTGTTGGTTTCACTTTCTTTCTGTTGCTTATTTTTAAGACCTTGAGTCATAACATATGAAAATTATTTTCAATCGGTTAAGGCGCTTTTTGTAATGATTTGGGGTCATCAAAGTGCAGCTGCAAACAAACTTTACTCAAGCTGTACTGATATCCAGCGGTTTTCGAGACGATGACCCGGCGTAAGTTATCGTTGTCAGCTCGTTGTAAAGGATACACCGAGGCAGCCGTTTCCCCCCCCCCCCCCCCCATTACGAGTCCAACGCTCAACCAACTGAGCTACGGCCGCTCCCTGAAGACACGATAAAGATAGAAACAACAAAGAGAGGCATTTGAATAACATTTTGATTTCTTAATTTCTACGACGAAAATCAAATGATTAAGAGCTTAAACCCGCAGCTCAACCGGCTGATTTCAACAGGTTCACGTTACTCACTATTACAACAGAGAACTGGTTTCGAATCCCGCCTGAGAAGGAATATTTATGTAATATAGTTTGTGCGTTTTCTGCTCGACTGCGAACAGCTTAGATAGGTATCTGCCAGCGCATTATGCGCGACGTATGCGTGTTAATGCAGTGTTATTAATTCAAACATTTTCCCCAAGCTTGTAATTGCCCAAGTAATTTGGCATTTTTATATTGTTGTTATTACTGTTAATTTAGGCCTGATCTCTTGCTGCTCAAATTTTAATTAAAGATGAAAGACTTACCTATCAGTTTCCGATAAATGTCTCTGATAAACTCGTGTTATTGTGATCTTTTATTTTATTTTAAATTATAATACTAAACCTCCTCCAAACAAGCTTATTAAGAAAAACAACAGATCATTGATTTTTCCTTTAGCTGGGTTATTACAACACGTCAGAACCGTTTATACTCGAGTATAACCCATTACCAACTGCAAACTGCATAGACCCAGATCTGCCGTCGCATAATGCGCCGGCAGATCTGGGTCTATGCAGTTTGTAAGGACTAATCAGTAGAACAAACAACATAGACCCTGATCTGTCGGCGTAGTATGTGACGGCAGATCAGGGTCTGTGTTGTTTGGATTTGGACTTGAGATGTACGCAAGTACATACGGTAATTACAAACTTGGTGTTGTTAGACTTCCTTCTAAAAGACAAAACTAATAATGACTTGAGCATGCCTTTTAGCTATTTTGGATCAGAACTTGTTAGCGATCACTTGGTGATTGACTAATTCTGAATGATGCCTGATGATGAACACGGTGCAGCATGTGCTTCTTGTGGTGTGTGGTTGAGAGCAGGCTTCTGTGGTCTGGGTCAGTTGGCTGAGCAGACGATTTCCAATGGCGGGATCAGTTTAACAGCAGACGAGTTGATGGTGTGTTATGGAAAGATTATTATTAATACAGCAGCAGTAAAGTACTGTTTGATGGCGATGATCAGTTCTGTTTAGCTATCTGACATGGTGGCATGCTGCTATCCAAATGTAAATATCAACTCAAAGACTGTCCTTTATTATGTATACGCAAGTACTGTACCTGAGTAACCGGACTTAACAATGCACATTCTGTCCAACCGACACAGAGCAAGGATTACTCATTCAAAATCATCAAGGTATGTATCTCTCTCTCTCTCTCTCTCTCTCTCTCTCTCTCTCTCTCTCTCTCTCTCTCTCTCTCTCTCTCTCATGATCGATTGATCGATGATACATGGAATTTTAAAAAATATAAAGAACGATTTAAGAATTAACCGAATCAAATTCATATATTAGTGCCTCAAGCGTCAATGCAAATGAAAAATGCAACATTGTGGCACGTAATCTCTCTCCCACCTACCTAATATCGCTACCCGATCGCACTATTTTGGACCACGTATATAAACATATGAATGTTTAATTCGACATGGATGGGTCGCAGGTTGGTGAGTCAACAAGCATACATAACCTAACAAACCTAACTAACAAACTAATAAATACTATTGCTATGTATTTCGTTCAACATATTTTCTTTGACTATACGGTGCAAGCAAGGTTATTACATTTGTGTGGTATGCAGACTTTTACCCCAAATGTCAGAGTGGACTGGTCAATATTGAAGTCCTAGGATGTGTCACAATATCGATATGCATGCTAATATCACACAGGAATTACATTTACCCCAAGTAATCTAACAAAAATAGACATTTTGTTTGCTTGTGTTCAAATTTTCCGGATGTAGCTCTGTGATTGTAATTGGATGCAAGCATTTTAATAACAGTAGGTTAATGTGCGATGAAATGTGCGTATTCAGAAGGTACTTAAATTTGGAAGGGGGTAGGGGTGGGGGTAGTAAGATAGTAGGCTTATAACAAAATAGCAGACCCTATGTCGACACTAAAGTAAACTTCGAAATAATTATTTCAACTTTGATACAATGTATTATCTTACAGAATAAAACGTTCAGGTACATGTATGGTTTGGGGTAGGGTTTGGGATATTTCGGCATTCGCCATTGATGATTTTGGTCATATTCAGGAAGGACATCAACTGCGACTTTTCAATAGATTCTATAACTCTTCTCGCAGATTATGTTCAATTGTAAACATGTATTTGAGCTTCAAAGATAATCAAAGTGCTATAGTGTTTGAAAATACGGTCGAGCCAACCTTAGGGACTTCCTTAGGTGGACATGTGTTTCCAATAGCCAAATTTATTGTGTGCTCAAAGTCCAGTTATGACGTTAAAAAGTATTATAATTGTTCAACTGCTCTCCGAGGACATCTCAGTTTTTCTAGATTAAGATGTAGCTGTCCAAATTCAACACTGACTGTTGGCTAACTACAAATTAAATATAAAAGAATTATTGGAAATACTGGGAATTTGTTTAATGGAAAATGATAGGTAGGCCAAACTATTACATACCGTCTATACTCGGCAGAGCAGGGTCTATGTTGTTTGTTCTACTGATTAGTCCTTACAAACTGCATAGATCCAGATCTGCCGGCGCATTATGCGACGGCAGATCTGGGTCTATGCAGTTTGCAGTTGGTATTGAGTTATACGCGAATATATACGGTAGTAATATTAGATGGGCCTCTTCCTTTTAGTTTTTTGCCTGAACACCCGAATAAGTTAATGCATGTTTTTATACTTAAAGGTCACGCGAAATACACAAAACCAAATCGCCATTCAAACTTGACGGCATTATGATATACCGAAGGTTTAAGAATCAAGGTATATGTAACAGCTACGGTCGATCAGGGGGCACAGCCACTCTTCCGATAGCAGATTTATCTAAAAAAAATTAAAAACAGAACAATGTGTTTGTTGCATGTAGAATAATAGTTTATTATTTTATTATCGTGTATCCAAACCCCCCAAGACAAGGAGAATGAAACTCTTCATGAGTAATAATGTGAAATGTTTTAAAGTCTTCTCTCTTTGTAGCTCGTTCAGGTAGTGCGAAATGAACACGTCTTGTATAGCCTTCCCACTTTTGATCAATATTTCATCAATAATGCTTTGAAGATTAAAATTGTTTCACTGAGTCAGTTAAACAACTGATGTAGACAGGAAACCTTCAATTAGACGTGGTAGGAAAGAATCTCGCGTCAGAATGACGTAGATTATACGTTTTCAAGTTTCGCAAGACAATTACTGGAAAGCCCTACATAACAACTGAAGAATGGGTTACATCCAGGATCATACAAACAGCAATTTTCGGGACAAGCAAACAGACTAATGTTTTCTCTTAATGATGTGAATTTAAACATTTAAACTGTATGGATGCATGATCGAATGCTTACTACTTTTCTTCTCTAATCAGCTGTCGTGTAGGGAAATAAACATGTTTATTGCCACATTTAGATATTTTATATTTAAATAAGACGCAATCTTTTTCTCAGTCTCAACATATATATATATATATATATATATATATATATATATATATATATATATATATATATATATACACACACACACACCATGGCATCATCATTAACGTCCTATCATTCTTGTCGACGTCTTAATCGTGTGCTCATCGTCATTATCATCATTGGGTTTCGTGCCATGCTGGCTTTTATTATGTTTCAGTACTATGAACTTTATTTACAAGCATACATGGAAGCATCCGTAGATTACGGTTTACTTCACTAAAGAGAGATAAGGAAGTTTCCACATCTCCCCGGGAACAGCTGTATTGGCCTGAAAATCTTTGATTTGTAGATCTCCTACCTGTCTGAGTTTAAACCACACGAGAGGGGGTTCGCGTCAGATGGACTGATTCCTCTTATAATATCATATCTAGGTAGATGAGCCGATAACCAGTCCATAAATATATCGGTTGCAATCAGTAAAAACAATATGCTACCATTTGTACACAAATAGAAACTAGAGTTCCAGGCTAATACAGATTATTAAAACAATCTCTGCGTCAACAGTTGGAAAATATTTTTCATTAGCTCCTGGTATTGGTATTTACTTAAGAATAACTTTTAGTTATGCTACAAGGTTCACTATCAACATCAGATGACCCCACTTCACGTTTCTGATAAAAACCTTAAATTTTCGGTAAGTTTCCCCTTGATAAATTGTCTATAAAAAAAATGAAAAATGTAATAAAATGAAGCATGTAATTGAGAAAAGTGAAGAAACAAAAATGAAATTCATAATCATACATTAAATAATAATATCACTAATTAATGTTTTGGAAAGCTCAATACAAAATTCCGTTCCTTATTGACAAGAAAGGTTTTTATAAATCGGTTTTAATGTGTTGGGGATACAAGTAATAATTGGTATTAATGAAAGAACATCCTAAATGTCATCACGCTTCATTAACACTGAATACGTCTGCAAAATATTGTGTTACGTCACACTTTAGAACCATATTGTATTCTACCATTTATACTCGCGTATCATTTCCGAATCCAAATGCAAACAACATAGACCCTGATCTGCCGGCCGGCAGATCAGGGCCTGTGTTGTTTGCTCAACTGATTAGTCCTTCCAAACTGCATAGATCCAGATCTGGCGGCGCATTATGCGATGGCAGATCTGGGTCTATGCAGTTTGCAGTTAGTATCGAATTATACGCGAGTATATATGGTAATTGGATTAATTGCTAGACAGAGATGCAGGGAGTCTGGTTACTTTTGAATTTTGGATAAAGAAAATCCTATATTCAGGCCTTTTGTAAAAAAAATATAATTAAATTGCTCCTCTGCTTCCCGTCACCACCACACCCACCCCACCCCACGCATTTCTTTTTTTTATTATTTTCTAGGAATGGACATACTAACTGAATTTTCGCCCAAGTTGGAGGGTATATTTATTATTGTTCTTCATGCACTTAACTGGGCATTGGCTGCAATATTATTTTAACCCTTGCTTTTATTATTTTTAGGACATTGCATTAAATTCTCTCAATTGATTTTCTCATTCCTTTTCTCCCTTTACATTTTTTTTCACTGCATTTTCTCACTTATTGCGATGCCGATGTAGTCATAATAGGTGGCGCCGTCAACTAAATGTTAAAGTTTATGTACAAGACCATTACTCTGTAAAAAACGAGGTGGCTCATTGGTTAGTGCGCTTGACCAGAAGGGTGCGGTCTTGAATCATTCCCAGACTAGGTTGGGCAGGACACAGGACACTTTACTCAAATGCCTCGGCACGATATAGCCGTTCATGTGTTGATATGCAGTTAAATACAAATCAATCAATCAGTCTTTTTGCATGTGTTACCTTTATTTTGTATTTTATATACATTTTACAGAATGTTATCATCTTTACGTTTTATATTTTATCTTGTTATACTTCGTGTTTACATTTATTTGAAAAGATTTATCTTCCTAAATTTGTGTACAATTCATTTTACTTTTTTCAAACGTAACCTTTTGTTGGCACCATACAGCCACTCTTGTGCACACTATCCATTGGAACCCTTGGTTAGCATAACCGTGTCTTGTGACAAATCTAATATTGATACATTACACTTGTGATGTAAACACTCTAACTGTACAAAGATATGGTAATATGATGGAAAATATTGTATGCGTTTTGAAAATAAATTTTTAGTTTAGAATATACAAATAATTTTCATGAAATAAAAATAATACCCTTTGACGGTATGGTATTTTGGAAAGCATTCTTGCACTGAGCTAGGTGAATAATCTGTAATGAGAAACAAAATGTCTGTCTTATTCAGAGATTTGTCTCCTATGTGTTCCAACAAATTTTTAATGATAAAGCGGGGTTAGAAATAAGGTTAATGGGTTTCTAACTCTCTCATTTTGCAGTTGTTCGATTTACCAGGAAACATCTTTCGAAGTTAATGTAATGAACTTTGTAGGTTTCATTATTCTTGCATGACGCACACCCTAGTGTGACCATGTAAAAATCAGGCCCTATGTTCTTGAATCTTTCTGAGCACAAACTCAAACTCTAACTCGAAACGTGAAAACATTCATGCTCTGTAACGTTTGATTATAATAAAATTGGAATAATACATCTTTAAGGATCTTTTTAACTTTGGTTCTTCAATTAGCATGGTAATTTTAACTACGTAGGTATATTATAAGTATCAAATGTTCCTATTGGTAGTCACCTTTTTCAACATCAGAATTAACAGCACAATGAAATGCTCTAATCCAGGAACTGCCTGCCCATTCTAGACTGACGACGTTTTGATCTGATATAGATTAAAAAAAGTATGCAGAACGCCAACAACAGATATGTTCAAACAGAGTTAAGACATGGTCAGAAGAAAACGGGTTCAAATTTTCGAATTCTGAAACTGTTTCTATGCACTTCTGCCGATAACATAAAATTCATGATGAAGCCGAACTCTATATTGACGGTCTCTCATCTCTGTTGTTGAGGCGACCAAAGCTTTAGCACTTATTTTGTACAGTAAATTAACTTTCCTTCCGTCATATTAGCTACCTTAGTGATAAATGTCAAAAAGTCCTGAATGTAATTCGGTTCGTGGCAATTATAGATTCTGGACCAGACCGGAAGATCTTACTTCGGTGAAACAAGACTTTAGTAACATCTTATCTTGAATATGGCTCGATTGTGTACGGATTAGCTCGCAAATCTTACCTGTAGATGCTTGATCCGATACACAGTCTGGGATTTAGACTTTGTCTCGGAGCATTTAGAACTTTCCTTACAGAAAGCTTCTATGCTGAGGCAAATGAACCATCAATTTGTCTGGGACCAATTTAGTTTGTTCATCAGTATAATACCAAATTATCCTCAGATCCTCAGATCCATCTAATCCCTCATATTAGATCGTCTTTAAGCTCAAATACTAAACCGTGTACGATCGAAAACAAAATTTAATTCCAACTTTTGGGATAAGATTTCGTCCTCATGTAGAAGCAGCAAAACTCAGACTCGCCAATACTGGAAAATTCTATATTCCCAAATTACCACCTTGGTTATTAAAACCCCCCAAAATAATATTTGATATTTACCAATTCAAAATGTCCTCGACGAAAAACCTTTCATTTATCAGAGTATATTCGCTGAAATAAGAGCCTCCTGTAGTGGTTCCGTATACAGACGGTTCAAAAGATGGAGCCGAGGTTTCAGCTGCCGTTGTCACATCCCACGGCACCATCTCGATCCGGTTACTTGGTTATCTGATAAATCCTCCATAATATTAAGCTGGTTGATGACTCCCACCTACCCACTTTCAGCTATTGGAGCTACTTTGTAACTAGGCCTTTGTCCTCGAAATCATGAAAGTATGTCAGTAGAAAATCACTGACAATCATCAACTATCTTACTACTCCATCAACTACTACCAATTTATGCTACTTCGACTATTGTAAATGTAGTATTTAAAAAGATGGAAACTGTTTAATGTGACAGTTGCGAAAGAGAGAAGAAAATAGAAGAGATGGAAAAACGTCGATCAAACATCCGGAAAATTTTGTAACCTGCGGGTGTATGTGGATACGGTATCGTATACGGTATCGTACATCGTAGAACTGAATACAGCTATTAGGCAAACGGAGAAAATAATGAGACTGGTACCAGTTCGTTTGAAAAATATTTCGCTTTCTGCATAATAGAGAATAATTTCACATAACTGGAATTGGGTGAATTGTTATTATTTTGCTTGCTGATATTTGTTTGTTTGTGTCTTTCATTAGTGTTCGGTAGTTTGCTTGCGTTTATATAGAATAAAGAATGTAAGTATTTTTCAGAAAATTATGTGGAATCTCAAACAGTCGGTATTTAGAATATTCGAACTTTGAATAATGATTATATAGCTCTCTGTCAGTGAAGGGTAATCACATTCTAATCGTTTATAAAAGGTGATCATTATTTCTTTTTTCTGTTCAAGGTCAGGTACCAATTTTTTTTTTTTTTTTTTGTAAATTTTATTTTATTATTATTATTTATTATCACCGTAATAGGTTGACCACTGGGTCGAGGAACCATGCCAAGGTTACCTTACAGTCAAACATTTCTGGTTATCAAATATTCTATGGATAATAAATATAATGTACAGAAAAAGAAATGAAAACATACAGACACACGCTGGCATTCATACATGCATATGGTACACAATCTCTTTAGATACACAATTTAAATAGACGAACACAAGTATACAGCGTCTAGGTGACATAGACTTTGTGATATTACAGTATTTTGTTCCTGTTTACCATCAAATCAGACCCAAATAGATATAACGAAATGCAAGAAGAGAAAGGATTCTTACACAAGTTATATTGTCATTATTTGGGTCCATTTTTGAAGAAATTGGTCCTCTTTTTTATTTAACTTAGCAGTGTATTTTTCAATGTTCTTATGCATTTCAACTACTTGCTTAATAGCATAAATGGAAGGATTTTGCATATTGAATCTGCAAGTGTAAATATAATATTTTGCCAAAATAAGCAAGAAATTACAGAAACTGTCCAGTTGTTCACTTCCTAAAAATATTTCTTTTTTGGACAAGTGTACAATATTTGGTCAAGAATGTGCAAAATTGTTCAATAAAACGTAAAGTAATGTTGCAATCATAGAAGAGATGTACAATACTTTCGGTATCACTCTTACAGAAAGTACATTTGTTGTCGTCTAATATGTTAATTCTTTTTAAAAAGTTGTTAGTAACAATTATTCTATGCATTAATTTAAAGTTAAAAGAGATCAAATTAGTATCCTTAGTACAACATTTCGCCTGGCTATAAATCTCAGACCACTCCTCACTACTTATATTTTTATTTAATACTTGCATCCAAGTTTCTTGCTTAGCAGTGTGTTGCCTTTTTGCCATTTTATAAAAGATCTTGTAAACAAACTTGAGTGAATTTTGTTTTTGCAAGTTCATTATTTTATCCTCCTGCGTATCAAAATTATTATGTACTAAATGCATCTTTCCATGATTTTGGAATTATGGATATTAAGGAGATCAATAATATAAGGTTTAATAGTTTTCAAAAATATCCAAACATTAGTGATCTCTACGATAGATAGTTTTAATGTTTATACATTTCATATGATTGAATACGTTAAATTAATCAATAAAGAATACATGTTGTGTTATGTTTACAAGCAGTTTCTTAACTCACGTACTTTTATTCTACACATTGTTCGTGGTTGCGTGGAGGCATTTGTTCGACCAAAATGTAACCAAGGTTTACACTCGGTTTCAAAAAAGCAAGATGGCGGACACAGCGGGCAACCATGTTTAGCCGTAGTCTATGTACTGCAGCAGGGTGGACAGGAGACCACAGGAGGTCGCGAGCTTTCTTCCTGCTCTGCTCGTTTTCTCACTTGAACAATACCGTGTTTGGTTGATTAATTTTTGGCGGAACAGTTACCTTGGGTCAGAACGCCACCATCACTGGCCGCCATGTATATAGAGCCTATCATGTGCTAAAAATGGCATTAAACCCACAAAACCAAACCATATTGATATGTATATTGAATTTATAATATGTGTCCATGATTTTTAAGTTGTACTTTAGTCAGATTAAGGTAATTTTTTAAACAACATGTTTATATAGCATTTGAGTTCCAGGCCGGATTTTGTTAGCAGCTGGACTGTTATATCCATGTCTTGTTGTGACAAAAGCCAGGTACACAAAGTAATTTTCCATAAAAATTACTCATGGTCTAATATATATATATATATATGGTGATCATTAGGGTTCTAAAAGTCTTGTTCTAAACATCAGTCTGTAACGAAGCTATTTTAATAATCAAATGTTACAGTTGTGAAAACCAGATATAATTCAGAGAGAGGAATTATTTATTTAAAATATTCATTGCAAATACTAAAGTGCTCATAGATTTTAGGACTTTTGGAGATTTATGTGAAATCATTCAAAACATTCCGGATTCAATTATTGTGGTACATCAGGACATTCAAGACTTGTGGTACATAAGGACATTAAAGACTTGTGGTACATCAGGATATTCAAGACTATTGGAATTCATTCGGAACATTATATAGTTTTGGACTTGTGATTAGGACACTTGGGTTATTTGAAATTTAACACAAATTGTCTTTTGAAGTTTCTCTTTAATTATCTAGAAAAAAAAATTGCTTGTTGATTTTACTTGATTTTGTTAGTTTCACTTTCTTTCTGTTACATATTTTTAGGCCATAGCGTCGTAACAGAAATTGGGGGCTCGTCCGGGAAATGAATTTATTTAATTACAATTTAAGTTGACTTTGTTTTGGAATTTTCATTGTCCCTGTTAAAGATTTTTATTTCACCCATTTGAGAAATCTTTAGTGAAACAAGCAAGCATTCACAGTGTCATCTAAATTTGAGAACTTTGTTTCAAGTCCTACCAGGTAGGGTTAGAGTATATGAAAAAGGACGAGTTGCTTGAGCTTGCTAGACATTATGATCTTTCTGAAGTGAAAGCGTCTTTGACAAAGCAAGAGATAAAGAATATTTTAATCCCATGTTTGGTAGGAAAGGAAATTTTGGATAATAGTGCTTTGGGTTTAATTGATAAGTCTGTATCTGGTTTTAATATGAAATTAAGAGAATTACAGCTAAAAAAAAGCCCAGATGGAATTAGAATTAAGAAAGCTTCAGCTTCATAAAGGAATGATGGAACGACAGTTCAGAAAGAGGAGAAGGAGAGGGAAATACAGATGCAAAGAGAAAGAGGAAAGGGAAATACAGATGCAGAGAGAGAGGGTGGGGAAATAAAGGAAAGGGAAATGCAGATGCAGAGAGCGAGAGAGAGAGAGAGAGAGAGAGAGAGAGAGAGGAGAGACAGTTACAGTGAGAGAGAAAAGAAAGAGAAATGTAATATAAATTAAAATAATTAGAACTGACAAGCGGAGCACTCCCCCCCCCCCATCCTTTACACACAATTTCAGGTTTTGATGTTACCAGATATATTAGGTTAGGAAAAAGAAGTAGATAAATACTTTATTCACCTTGAGAAAGTTGCTGAAAACTTTAAATGGCTAAGAGAGCATTTGATTTTGTTACTAAAAAGTGTACTTATTGGCAAAGCTCGTGAAGTCTACACTTCACTGTCGGTACAACAAAGAACTGATTATGATGTGCGGCTATGTAAATGTTCCTCTCCATTGTGTCAGTTTGGCATCAGACTTAGTTTCCGGGCCTGTGACTGTTCGGGCAGTGACTTCTTAACCTATAGAAGATATCCATTTGTTACTAGGTAATAACCTAGCTGGAGATAAGATCGTGGTTAATCCACTTGTAACTGACAAGCCTTGTTTGGATCAAATAGTTGATCCTATTGAGATTGAAATCCCTGATTTGTATCTTGCTTGTGCAGTTACCAGAGCTATGGGAAAAAGAGCTCTTGAGAATGATGTTGATCAGGAAATTATTCCTTTAGCTGACACAATTATTGGTCAGTTTTTTTATGAGGTCAATTTTTTTTCCTGATATTGATCAATCAAAAGGTATTGATCACAGTGATCCTCTTTTTACAACTAATACTCTCTATTCTAATCAGGGTGACATAAGACAATCACTCGTTGTCGAACAGGAACAAGATCATGAGATCGCCTGTTTGTTTCAGAGGGCCATTAGTAAAACTGAAGCCACACAAGTTCCAGTGTTTCATTTTATAAAGAATGGTGTCCTTGTGAGAAAATATAGACCAATTGAGGTACCCGCTGCTGACGAGTGGTCGTTCCTAAGTCATATCGACAGGAAATTCTTAGTCTAGCCCATGAAACTCCCTTAGATGGTCATTTGGGAGTCAATAAGAATTATCACAAGATCTTGAATCATTTTTATTGGCCGAAACTTAAAAGTGATGTTTCTAAATACTGCAGATCTTGTACACTTGTCAAATGGTAGGAAAACCCAATCAGAGGATACCTATGGCTGATCTGCAGCCTATTCCTGCATTTGACGAACCATTTAGCAGAATAATGGTAGACTGTGTCAGTCCCTTACCTAAGACCAAGCCAGGCAACCAATACTTGTGACCATAATGTGTGCGTCTACAAGATTTCCAGAGGCAATTCCTTTGAGAAATATTAAAACAAAAACCATTGTAAAAGCTTTGGTTAAGTGGGGTTTTTTTTTACACTTGTTGGCCTTCCCAAATCTGTCCAGTCTGATTAAGGGTCAAATTTTATATCTGGAATTTTCCAACAAAGTATGCATGAATTGGGCATCAAACAGTTTAAATCTTCTGCCTATCATCCTGAAAGTCAAGGAGCTTTGGAAAGATTTCATCAAACTTCGCAGAATATGATTCGATCATATTGCTTTGATACAGGAAATGATTGGGATGAGGCTGTTCATTTGCGGATTTGCTGTTGTTTGAATCAGTTCAAGAGTCATTGGGTTTTAGTCCATTTGAACTGGTTTTTGGACATACTGTCCGTGGACCATTGAAATTATTGAAAGAGAAACTTCTTTCAAATGAAGATTCAAAGATTATTCTTCTTGACTATGTCGCAGATTTGAAATATAAATTGCAAAGGCTTGTGAAGTAGCAATAACTAATCTTATTGGCAATAAGTAACAAATATTTTGATATTTATTGATCTTGCATACGGGATGGCCCTTTATCGGCATATATTTGCTACTTACCTGCAATAAATATTTAGTTCTAAAACCATAATGGCAGTCTAGAAGGACTTTTTTCACCATCAAAGTCACAAGCACAAAGAGTCAAAAACCGAGTCAACAACCTCTTCGAATGAGCCAGTTTTTTGCTGATTGTTTGAAATGCCAGTAATGACGTAATATAAAAAATTATGGATGGTTATGATATTTTGGAAAGCAAATGTGCGTCATTCAGGTAATTAAATTATGCCCATTGAGTGTCATTTTCATTGAAACTCCATCTCTGAGTCATGTCTTAAAAGTGCTAATCTGTAGATGTAGGTAACTCGGAAATAATATAACTATTCTGTTCATTTTTTTAACCATAATAGGTCATTAATGTCATAGAGGCGTCGAATCCTCAAGATTTGCCGACTTTAACTGGAATCGGGAATAGTGGATTTGTTGTGCGCAATATAGTGGCAATTCATAAGCGATACTGTTTGCTGCTCATTTCCAAGGTCATTTAAGAAAACCCCGTAGAACAAAATATGAACAATGCTTCTCTCCCCACCCCCACCCCCTCTCCTTATTTCTCTTACATATCACATGTCGTGACCAATGAATGCGTCACGAGGCTTTATTCCCAGACAAGCATTGTGAATGCATTGCATCAGGGGTCTCCAAACTACGGCCCGCGGCTTCGATTTGTCCGGCCCGCAAATTGTTGTACTTTTTTAAAACGATTTTGCATATATTTAAATTTTTCACAGTCGCTTCGGCCCGCAAACCCCCTTCAAAAATCTAACATGGCCCTCTTCATATATAGTTTGGAGACCCCTGTATTACATAGTTAATTCTGCTGTGACGCTATTGAAAAAACACCGGTACCATTTAGATTGACAACGTATGTTTTCTATACTGAACTGAACTAAAGTAACAGATAGTATCGATGGCAAGTAATTTACATGAAAATGTATTGTACGCTGACAAGGTAACCTTTGACCTAGTTTCCCGTCTGAACCTCAAAATTGTAATTAGAAATAGGCTAGTTGATTTTTGTTATAATACAGAAGAGACTGGTTTAATTATGCTGCTCCCTCTCTCCCTCTCTCTCTCTCTCCCTCTCTCTCTCTCTCTCTCTCTCTCTCTCTCTCTCTCTCTCTCTGCATGCATGATTTACTTAAGCCGTTGAAATTATGGCTTATGTTTTGTCCGTTATGCCTATTATCTGGTGGATATATTTTATGCATATGATTTTAAATGAAATAAAAAAAGTCATTTCCAGTTTAATAACATGAAGAAAGCATTTGATCATATTGTTATGTGTAAATGTTATTGATATTTATAGAAAATACATGTCCTACCTTTATAGTTTATTTTCTTTTATTATGAAGTAAATTATACACAGTTTTCAAAGTCACGCCATAAGCTGTGTGTGTTTCTAGGCGACACCCTTCATTCGGGCCGTTCGCCTTTTACAGTTATATTTAAACAGGAATCGGAGATATGCAATTCTTAATGCGCAGTGTAGTGGCTATCCTTGCTGGGACGATCATAGATACATGGGGATCCGTACAACATGAATATTAACATAGTTTTCCACTATATATCACAGGACATGACTGATGATCGCTTGATGATTACGCGACTCAATTCCCAGAGAGCCTTGTGAGAACCCTACGCCATTCAGTGGCAGTATTTGCTTGGAAATATATAATAACTGCTGCAGTCGCGATACTGGATCTAACATCAATTATTAAGTTTTTCCACCCATGGAACATAAGGTACGACTTCCATAACTTGAATTAATGCTGAGGAAAATGGCATAGTTAATGTTGTGCCGCTGACGTTGGTGAAAACACACCAGTACAATTCTGTGAATGTAATCAGATAACCTACTTAGTGCGATGGGTTGATTGGTTGGTTGAGTGTTAACACCACTTTGGGCACTTTTCTAAAGTTCTTGGGTTTTCGCTATCAGTCCAATAATTTACATTTTACACGAGTGGAAGATAAAAGACAATGCTGAAATCGTTATTAAGGCAAACATTCCGAGCCCAGACTGTATTCAGTAATTGTTATCAAACCTTCTTCATTAAGATAGATATTTGAACGATCATTCTAACAACAATTTGATTAGTTGTAAAAATTAACAAAATTTGTAGGGATGGGAGAATAAAGAGATTTTTGGTCTCATCAATGTACTCTCTCAAAGCACTGAAAAGTATGTTCTTAGGGCAAGATTAAATTTGGCTTTTACTAATACAAAATGCAGAAATAGAACCGGATTGCTGCACAATATTCAAACATTTTTTTAAAAAATTGATACGATTGTGAATGAAAATTACACGTAAGCATATTTAGGACTTATTACAAAATTTAATCAAAATTTTAAAGACGGACGAAATAAATGTATTTAGTTTGAAAAAAAATATATATCGTTTGTTTTTTATTAAACTTGTTCTTCAATTACTAACAGATTTACGCCGAATAATGGATAACTTAAGCAACTTCATGACATGCAATATTAAATCTCCATAATTGACAAATTTTGCAACAATTTTATTATACTTTCTATCATTTAAATAGGAAAGACTTTTTCTTGAATTAAAAGTAAAGATACGAGTCGAGCCCCCACCCCCAACTTCACTAGGGATCATTACCCATACTGATGTACAAAACTCCTTGACAAATGTTGTACATTTCACTCTCATACCTGAATTTACAAGAATATCAAATTGTATAATTTACAATTTTATAAATTTTGTTTATTTTATCCTTCCTGAGGATCAAATCACATCACTGGAGGGTGGTGGGGGTGTCAGTATATGAGTCTTTCCGATCGACCTAGGAAAGGAAACTTGCTAGACGGACAACAAACGGATGGACAGACGGGATGATGGATGGAGGAATGGACATGCTGAATGCATCACAATGTACCAAATGTTGTCTTAGGAGAGCATGGAAATAGTGATGTCGATTTCGAAAAATATCCATTTTAAGGAAACCTGCTCTCAACGAATGGAGACATAAAGTCAGACTTACATTGCCTGTAACCGTAAAACTGAAAATGAGAAAATATTGATTTACATCAACAACCACTTGACTCGTATAAAATTCATCAAGACTAGGGATGTTACAACATGTGTTCGCGAGAAAAATATATTTATGTACAAATAATCGAACAGAGGCCACAAAACTCGAGTGAACTAAATTGGTAGCCTTTGGAAATAGTTTCTTTTCATATTGGCTATATTTTGGACAAAAAATTTGCAATAATAACTCTCGTAGTTAGTTTAATAACATTAATGTATCATACAATGCTTAAAAACTATGGATTAATCACGACATGATCATGTAGTTCAGTGTGACATATAATGATTAAAAACAATGGATTAATCACGACATGATCATGTAGTTCAGTGTGGCATATAATGATTAAAAACAATGGATTACTCACGACATGATCATGTAGTTCAGTGTGGCATATAATGATTAAAAACTATGGATTACTCACGACATGATCATGTAGTTCATAGTAGTATATAATGATTAAAAACTATGGATTAATTACGACATGACCATATAGTTCATACCGTAACATTTCTAGTTCATATTCATAACTGAGTGGTTTGAAATAAGGGCGAAATGTCTTGACGAGCGGTCTGAGAGAACTTACTTGCTTTTCGTATAAGGGCACTGGCCCAAATACAAATTTATGAAATGAACAATTAACACACACACATACACACACGTGTGTGTGTATGTAATTGGGGTGGAAACACGTGAGTATTCTGTAAGTGTACAGTACAGTAAAAGTAAGTCATATAATTACATACATATGACAGAATATACATAATTACAGAATTTGCTAAGTATTTGTCCTTAGCGTGAAGGCAAAATATATAAGCTGTTCTGTTTTTCTAATTACTTTATTAGATTTATTACAAAGTAAATTGCAAAATATTTTATAAGATGGGTATTTGTAATAGTACTTTAGAAGAAATCTTAATTCTGAGTAGTGTTGTCATTTTAACAAAAAAATTAAATTCATCTTCAATTTTCCCACTGTCACATATATACTATAATCTACTTTGGTCCGATCAACATTTTTTCGTCTGTCTGTAACTATATTAATAGGAAGTTCTCCTAATCTAAAAAAAAGTGTACAAACTTCTTATTTCGTTGTTTGAAACAATATATACATATTTTTCTCATTCTATAAAACTCCTATAATTCTTTAAAGGGGTTGATCCGTTTGCTTCTTCATGCCACTCTTGCAATTTACAATCCATCAACCGTTGTCTAATTGCGCAATAAATAAATAAGCATCGCCAGCATCCTGTGGTATCAACACAAAACCAAACCCATATTTACAAATTAGTTGTCTGATATAAGTTGCCCAAATTATTCTCTCACTATCATCCAGTATCTTTAACATCATGTCCTGCGATATCTATAGCTAGGTATATGAAAACATTTGCACCAATATTTTATACATCTAATATTATAGTCAATATACATATTACAACGTCCACATTAACCAAGAGCTCTCATGTTTGAAGACTGTCTTCAAGAGACAGATAACATTTACAGAACTGTTGATGGAAATTCTCTACAGATTTCCTATTCTTGTATCAACAAATTTCAGATGAACAGATTCGAACATCAAATAATTTTAATATCGTGCTCGTTGATGGAAATCTTAGTTTTCTTATTATTTTTCTTTATTGGGCTTAAAGCGTTATACGCTTGTATAACAAGTCTTTCAATTGCTTTTGACCAGTTCATTCTAGTAGAAAACATTTACTCCCAAATATTTGTTATAAGTTAAAAAAATTATATTCTCATTACGATAAGTCTACTTGTTGTACTTCTGGAGTCTGCCACCATTTTTAAAAAAACAATGATAGTTATCTCATTCATGTTTGCAGTAAGACCCCATTTTACACAAAAGAGTTAGAATGTGCCTTTCTTTTTGTAATTCTAAAAGAGTATCCGGCAAAATACACAAGTCATCAGCATAGAGTAATAGAATACTAGTTTGTAATTCATTGTCAACAAAGATTCTGGTTCCACCATTTTCATTCATAATTGGTAATAAATCATTTAAAGACAAGGAAAAAAGGAAGAGGAAATAATATAGAGCCTTGTCTCACTCCGAGCTTACATTCAAAATATTCACTCCGTTGATCTTGAGAAATCTTTATAACGTTATTCCTCTGTAATTGTCGACATCAAAGGGATTGCCTTTCCTAAAAGATGGTATAATTAAACCCTTTCTCCGCCTATCAAGGGAGGTACCATAGTAGAACATACCATTAAAGATAGGTGTTAAATAACGTCCTATGATCTTTTCTACAGTTGAAAAATATCCCAGAAGCCCGTCTTCACCAGGTGATTTGCTACTTTTAAGCAAATTTAATGCTTTCAATACTTCATTCTTAAATATTCCTGACTTGAGAATCTGATTTGTGTTATCGTCATTGCATATATC